>JAOVVI020015038.1:0-11317 GCA_028571085.2 Nepenthes alata | reverse complement strand
AAATAAGAGAGAAAAAGGGGTTACTCAGCGAGTCGAGTATACGAAAGGAACTTAACCCTTCAAATATACACTTATCTCCATCTACTTTTATTTCATATATTTTTTGACAATATTTTTCTAAACCTATTAAAATGATCACTAATTTAAATATCAATGGATATATCGAGAAGCAAATTTTGTATAACTTTTACCTCCAAGATATATTATTGTGGTGCGTAGAATTCTTCTTTACAGTTATAAAAAATTGGACTCATTTATATTTGAATATTTAAACAAAATAATCGACTCCCTAATTTATATGACAATTTAAATTCTTAAGATACATCATGAACAATATTTTTTTAAATATTAGCCTATTTTTTTTCATAATTAGAAATCATTTTTATAAAATAAAATAAATAAATAAAAATATCAACAAAACATCAAATATTTCTTTATCCCTTCGGACCACCAGCTTCTACACTTTCCATCTCAAAATGTTCGGTTAATTTAAAATATTGATCATATATTTTAATTATATAAAATTTAAAAATAGCATCTTTTTAATAGTTTTTAAAAATAATTAAATAATTATAATTTAAGGCTAAAATTATTGGTTAATTGGGTATGATAAGATTGAATAATATTAGATCATTTATATAAATATTTTTGGTTATTTGGGCCAAATAAAGTTATCTCAATCTTGTTTTTTTTTTAAATTTATATTTTAGAAATATATAAAAATATTATTTAAAAATTTAAAAGGTAATAATCTAATGAAAAATATTGTCTAAAACATATTAAAATAATAAGTATTATAAAATATTAAATTTAGCCAAAAATCAGAGTTTTTTAAAAAATTATTATTCATACACTGATTTATGCACTTACTTTATCAAAATTACCAAAATTATTGTGTACAAAAAGAGAAGAAAGATAAAAATTAAATTAAAGTAAGATCTCTATTTATTTTTAATAATTTTGGTATAAGCATATGATATAAGTGAGTATATAAATAATATTTTTCTTTTTACAATTTATATTGTATCAAATTTTAGAGATTAAAACATTTAAAATTTACATTAGGTCACTTATGTATAGATTAAAAAATTAACTATATTCAATTTTATTTTTTGAGAGTTCTAATCCTTAAAATTTAAATAATAGAATTAAATATTTATCTAATTTTAATTTTAATAAAACTAAAATTAAATTTATATTTTTAAACTTTAATTTTAACGTCATAAAATCTGACTCACATTCTGCAATTCCTCTCCGATCTCTTTCTAGACTTCATTCTCTGTTGTGGGGAAATCCTTCTCGGTTTCAACTTCTCTTCAGCTTCTCTCTCTGAAATGAGCAGCGAAAGGTTCAAGATACCCAAAACTTCTCACAATCTGAAATCTGTATAATCTTCAATTCATCTGTCTCAAATTTACTATGCCTCGATCTTCAAGAAAGCTTCTTGTTTTCTTCCTGTTCTTCAGCTTCACCGTATTCTTCTTTAACTTAAATCTAGCGTCGGCCAAGAATGTCTACCTCAATTTCTCCACATTCTCTCTCCGAAACTTCACTCTGCTGGGGAATTCCTATCTCAGGAAGGGCGTCGTAGGGCTCACCAGAGACCTCCCTGTCCCGACCACAAGCTCAGGCACAGCGATCTTTAACCGCCCAATTGAATTCTACGATCCTGAATCAAACATCACTGCTTCTTTCTCAACAAGGTTCTCTTTCTCCATTACTAATGTTGATCCAAGCGCTTCCGGGGATGGTTTATCTTTCTTCATTTCATCCGATAACCAGACCCTCGGAAGCTCAGGCGGGTATCTGGGTCTTGTCAACCCGACCCAATTGACAGAGAGCCGGTTTGTGGCTATTGAATTCGATACGAGGCTCGACCCGAATTTCAACGACCCGAATGATAACCACGTGGGTTTGGATATCGATAGTCTGATTTCGATTCAGACGGCCGATCTGACCACAGAAGGAATCGAGCTCAAGACTGGGAGTACAATCCACGTGTGGATTGATTACAAGAACGATGAGAAGAATCTCAAGGTGTTCATGAGCGAGTATACCGTCAAGCCAAATGACCCGATTCTGAGTGCGGATATTAACCTATCCGATTATCTTAAGCAGTTTATGTATGCGGGTTTTTCGGGTTCAACTGAGGGGAGCACCGAGCTTCATCTGATTAAGAATTGGAGCTTTAAAACTTCTGGGTTTCTGCCGTTACGAAGAAAATTTAGGCCACACAACGTGTCTGATAGTTCAGTGGTGGTAACTCCCCAAATTCAAGTTTCCAGAGGTAGAAATCTGAAGAGGAAGATTGGTTTTGGCCTTGTGATTGGTGGTCCGGCGTTTTGCTTCGCATTGGTTGTGATCTTTGCTTGGGTTTCAATAAAGAAATACAAGAAGCTTAAGAAACAGAGGAGTTTCAAAGCAGAGATTATGACAGTGCCAAGGCAATTTAGCTACAAAGAACTGAAGGCAGCCACTAGAGGGTTTCACTCCAGCAGAATTGTAGGGCATGGTGCTTTTGGAACAGTATACAAAGCCTTCTTCGTTTCATCAGGTCAGTGCTATAAAATTTCTGTAAGTACACTGTAATTTTTCAATATGAATATGTTGGGATAACATGTTGAAGGAGGCAGCCAACTACACATCGAATTATAAATATGTGCCCCTGGCAGTGTTCAGGCCGATGTTTGAGACTCCCTGGGGATGCAGAAGAGCGAGGGATGACCATGGCCAAGCCAAATTCTTGGTCTCTGGAACTTCTAGTTCTCATGGAAATTCTAGGCTTTTTAACCTTCAACAGCACATGTAGATATGGAGACTTATAGGACTTATCCATTTATTTAGACACCATCTAGATCCGTATACATTGCCCATTTATGTTGGACTCTATCTAAGCTTGTGGGTAATAGACCAACATTTATAAGTTACTGGTAACTAGGGGGTCTATTGCACACTACTATTTAACTATTATAATTATTTTTCTGATAGTGGGTCATAAGTATAGGACTAATTAAACCATTGATCATTGCCTAAAAGAGATTTTAGTATTAGAATTCGACAAAATCATGCACACAATGGGCACAATAAAAATAAATCTATATCCTCTATCAATAGTCAACTACTAGACTGTTGAACACAAAAAATATACATAATCAAATATACAAAGTTGTATAATAATATTCAATATGAAAAATTTTTGTAAATTAAGGAAACAAATCATAGAACAATTTTCAAATAAAGTTACTATAAAATAGTGTTCGGTTATAAATATAACTCACTCTAAGAATTCTTTATTACAACCCAGGCAATCATGATTGATTAGAACCTCCATAACACATCTTACAGTCCACAAGAGAAGCATACAACGAGAATAAGACCAACCAATCAGTAATATATTTTAAAATTAAGATTTGAATAACATACCTGAATTTGAAGAATGAAATTAAATTAGATTTCAACTAGATATCAAAAATCTTTATTCTATCTCTTTTCTCCCTATACTCTCTTCATGAGGCGCCACTGTATTAAAAATACTCTCAGATCTGACTTAAAAATCGCATGAAGGCATTTTGTATTAGTGTTGGCACACGACCGCCCAGTATACATGTATCAAGTGCAACTCCTCTACATAAATCACGTTTATGTGCCCTTCTCAAGTGCTCTTCAGGCACTGATTATTTAAACAAGTAATGCATATGTACCTTTAAGGTGTATCAAGCACTGAAATCTTAGTTATGTTGGCACATGTTATCTTCATGCGCCACTCATGCGCTACTTAAAAATGCCACTACTTGAGCAAATTTTTGCACAATATAAAGCGTAGTTTTAGATGACCTATTCATTTGAAGTGAGACTCATAGAGGACTGCCTTGAAAACCCAATAAATTTTCTTTCTTGACTATGTGAGGGACTTCTCGATTTAAGGGAGATCTTCATCTTTTACTTTATAGTAACTTTTCATTCACAGGGATTTGACATCGAAAACCACAAGTGTAAGAATACCCTTTTTCGCTCCACCAAATCCAGAGTATTTTTACTTCCTTGCTCACTCCCCTTGCGCTCTTCTTTAGCCTCCTCTTCTAGCTACTTTGATTAAGCCTTCCGTTGGTTATCTTAATATTGTCTTTAATAATTGAAACCTTTGTCAAGTATGACTTGAACACTTGCTTTTCCTTGCCACAACACCTGATTTATCTTCCACTGGCCTTTGCCAAATGCTGCGTAAAAACCTTCATCATTAGTTTTTTTCATTTGAAGTCACATTCAATCAGTCATCTAGAACATGTCACATGCTCCTTAACATGAGTTTCATCATGTTGTTTGTATGCTAGATATTTTAGATGCCAAATACCTTGGACGAGCTGTTATTATCTATCTTCAATATCGCATAGTTTTTGGGCGTTTAGGATGTGAAGAGGGATTCTCTCAGTGTCACATGGTATGATAAACTGCTATTCATAACCCAACTAGTCTCATAACTTTTGAAGTATCGTGTCTTCCTCACGTGTTGGACTAGAATGTTTCCGTAAATAGCGATAGAGGTCTGATTGTTGCCATTATAATCCATCATCTCTCTTCACTTTCCACCGTCCTCCTTTTTTTTTTTTTTACTTTTGGTTGAAGTAATTTCACTTTATATGACCATTCATATTACAATAAAGCACTCGATGTTTTAAAATTTGGGCAGACTATTAATCTTCTCCAGCTTACCGCCATAGTCTCTCGATCTTCCATATCTCTGATTGCTAGCGGAAACCAAGATACTCGACCTGATCAGGATTGTGTGTATTCTTTTCTGAATAATAATCTCATGCTTCTTAATATGAGTTTCATCATGTTGTTTGTCTGCTAGATATTTTAGATGCCAACTACTTTTGACGAGATGTTATCATTCATCTTCAATATCGTATAGTCTTTGGGTGTTTAGAATGTGAAGAGGGGTTCTCTCAGTGTCACATGGTATGATAAACTGCTATTCATAACCCAACTGGTCTGGTAACTTTTGAGGTATCGTGTCTTCCTCACATGTTGGGCTAGAATGTTTCCGTAGATAGCAATAGAGGTCTGGTTGTTGCCATTATAATCCATCATTTCTTGTCACTTGCTACTGTCATCTTTTTTTTACTCTTGGTTGAAGCAATTTCGCTTTATATGACCTTTCGTATTACAATAAAGCACTCGATGTTTCAAAATTCGGGCAAACTATTACTCTTCTCCAGCTTACTGCCTCGATCTCTTGAACTATCATACCTCTGATTGTTAGCGGAAACCAAGATACTCAACCTGATCAAAATTGTGTGTATTCTTTTTGAATAATAGCGCCGTGATAATATAATCGCATGAGGCCGACAAAGAAGCTAGCTTTCATAATTAATCTTATCATCAAGTGTTGATATTTGCATTAAAAAACTGTTGAACGAATCCAAGTGTTTCTTGGTACTTCCCTTTTTGTCAACTAAAGGTTATAGCGTTTGGTTTTCATGTATAACCTCGATGTTAATGGCTTGAATTTGCATTGATTCTTAAATTTTATTTAGACCTCTGTTGGATTCAATAAATCAATAATTTCTTAAAGAATGTGATCTGTAATATGTAACTTGATTTTGTAATTAGCCAAGTTCCTTTTATTTTTCCACTCCTAATTCTTCATTTTTTCTAACTTATCCTCTTTTCATAATATTTTTATTATTCCATCTCGAGCTTAAATGTTCCCCACCCTATCTTACCAAAAAAAATTAAACTATTTTGTCGGTTATATTACTTAATATGGAATGAAAAGCTTCTTGACTTTGACACCATCCAATGTTCTACAACCTGTAAAGCCTACTCTCTCTGATACAATTTATAGGGATTCAATGAAAACATGCACACAATTGACGTAGCAAAAATAAATTTAAATTCCTCGTTAATCGCCAACTACCAAATACTTGAATACAAAAAATATATGTAACTAAACACACAAAATTATACAATAACATTTAAGTTAGAAAATCTTAAGAAATTAAAGAAAAATTACTGGATAATATCTGAATAAATTCATTATAAATAGTGACTAATTATAAATATAATCCTTCGAGAGTAATTCATTACAATTTGAGTAAACAATAGTTAAATACAATCTATTAACACACATTGTAACTTATAAGAGAATAATATAATACGAATAAAAGCAATCAATATGTAATACATTCTAGAATCAATATTAGAGTAATGTAAAAATTTTGGCGAAGAATGAAACTTAAAATGAATGTCAACCGAACGTTAAAGATCTTCCTTATCCTCTTTTCTCCCTGCTCTCTCTTTGTGCAATGTTTTGAGTTTTAAATATATACTCTTAGATCTATCCTACTAATTGTATTAGGTCATTTTATACTGGTATCGATACACAGCCGTTCATTGTGTGCACATTAAACGCGTTCTTTCTGGATAGACAATGTATGTACTCCTATGAGGCTTCAGTCCTTCGGATATGCTACGTACATGTGCGCTTTATGATCGCATCAAAAGCTAAAATATTGCACCTACTAGCATATGTGCCCATCAGCGTCCTTTATGTGCCCCTCATATGTGCTCATCATCCGTCACTCAAAAATATTTCTGTTTGAGCGAATTTTTGCATAATATCGAGTGTACTTTCATATAACTCATTTATTACGGGTGAAATTTATAAGAAAATGACCCAAAATCTAATATATAGAGGTACATAAATATCCACTTACAAGTCACGGCCATAAAGGCGTTAATGAAATCCCAACGATGTCTTGGGTTCCTCAATTATTTCTTAACTTTATTATGTTAGGCTTTTATAACTGTTGTTGTAGCTCATTATATATATTATATGTCCATTATTTATATCAAGCTACTATTACACTCAACTGTTATTTTTTACGTATCATATATAAATTAATAGATTTCTAATAGTTGGTGTTACTGTATATTTAACCATTTTTATAGTAAAAGTCTATTATCCAACTTCCCACTCTTTAATATTTTGAATTAAAGGGCATTCTTCAAAAAAGGATAGTTTTAGGTTTGACAAATTAGGTTTTAAGTATATTTTTAATGTGGCTTTCATATGCTGATTTACGAAAAGACTTAGTGGGGGTTTAGTGAAAACAATCTATAAATTAGAAGGAATTGAATAAATATATTAATAATTAAATTATAATTTTTATCAAACTTATAAAATTTATTAATAGATTAATTATTAGTTGATTTTTTATTATTTTCTAAAAATAGTAACATAACTATTATATTAAATATAATAAAACTATTTCAATTTTTATGATAAATTTTAATGAAATTATTTTCTTTCATCGACCACTGACATTGATAATCGTTGATTTCAGGGACAGTCTCTGCTGTTAAGAGATCCAAGCACTCAACCCACGAAGGCAAAACCGAATTCCTCGCTGAACTGTCCGTCATTGCGTGCCTGCGCCACAAGAACTTGGTCCAGCTCCAAGGCTGGTGCGTCGAGAACGGTGAGCTGCTGCTCGTTTACGAGTTCATGGCCAACAGCAGCCTCGATAAAGCCTTGTACGCAGAACCTCAAGCTGCCGCCGCCGCCCATTCTCTCACTTGGCCTTGCAGGTATAACATCGCCGTTGGCTTAGCCTCCGTGTTGACATACATGCACCAAGAATGCGAGCAGCAGGTCATACACAGAGACATCAAGACCAGCAACGTAATGCTCGACGCGAACCACAGCCCGAGGCTCGGGGATTTCGGGCTAGCTAGGCTCATGGACCACGACAGGAGCCCCGTTTCGACGCTGACGGCAGGCACGATGGGGTACTTAGCCCCGGAGTATCTCCAGTGCGGGAAGGCGACCGAGAAGACCGACGTTTTCAGCTACGGAGTCGTGGTGCTCGAGCTGGCGTGCGGGAGGAGGCCGATCGAGAGGGAAAAGGGCGGCGGTGAGAATGTTGTGAGTATGGTGGATTGGGTTTGGGGATTGCATTCGGAGGGGAGGGTGATCGAGGCGGCGGATCGGAGGTTGAACGGAAAATTTGATGAGGCGGAGATGGAGAGGCTGTTGCTCGTTGGATTGAGCTGCGCGAACCCGGATTGCTCGGAGAGGCCGAGTATGAGGAAAGTGCTCCGGATTCTTAGTAATGAGGCGGATCCGATCGTCGTTCCCAGGTCGAAACCGACCCTTATTTTCTCGGAGAGTCTTCCTCGGCTAAGCATGGCGGAGGAGGAGGAGAGTGATTGTGATGGTGAACCAAGGAAAGATGGATGAAGATTTGCGTTAGGATTTTCATGTTCTTTTTGCTGATTTGAATCACTCGCTTTTTTTTTTTTTTCAAAGGCGTACGTATAGTATATGAGTATATCAACATGTAATTCAGTATTCGAATTGAAAAAGTTTAACACTTTTATCCCAATAATCAACTTATGAGGAATTGTGAATTGGGTTGCTATAAATTTTTTTATTTTGATTTATTTAGGTATTGGGTTTGTGAAATAAAATAAAATATAATAAATAAATAAATAAGCAATAGGAAAAAAGAGATTTAAAATTGCATTTTATATTAGTTCAGTAGCAATTATATCTAATTCTTAAGACATATTTGGGATTTTAAATTTGCTAAATTGATCTTTCACTAATTGAAAGTTATACCTTATAATATTAATCTAATATTCTTTTTAAGAGTAATATATTTATATGAATTTCTAGCTACATTGACCTGTAAATTAAGAAAAAATATCTTTCTCCATTTTTCATTAACCAGCATAGCACATTTATAATAAAAGGCGAATTAATTAGTTGGATCAAAACCAATTCGATTGGAATCCAACCAACTACCAAACCAAATAACTAACAAAAATCAATAAAAAATAAGGAAAATATATCCCGTATCAAAAAAAGTAATCCATCAATGGAAATAATGAAAACGAAAAAACAAAATTAATTAAATATATTACAGTATTACCGTTCCCATCAAAATGAACATTGTCCTCAAAGTTAAAAGTGAAAAAGAGTTTGGCAAAAATCAGCAAGAGATTGGGTCTTTTGAGCCCTCCGAGCTTGCATTTTTTTTGTTGTATTTGCCCACTTCACAAGACTTAAAGGGATCTTAACTCCCTCTGAAACATAGAAGACAGGACCCGTTATCCGGTTAGGTCCATGATGAAGATTTTTCACATATCCTTGGCCCTGCTATTCAAAGGATCGGAAGGTATTGGCTATATGGTCCGCACAAATGAAGTTAGTAGCAATCATCTTGACTAGATGGAGGGGTATGAGGATAGGCATTACTTTGCCAATGAGTTGCACAAGTTGGAGAGCAAAGATAAGGATGGAACTTGTGTTGCATAAGAAGTTTAAATCAACTTAAGAGGAATTGTGAATTGGGTTGCTATTAATTTTTTAAATTTTGATTTATTTAGATATTACTTTTATAAAATTAAATAAAATATAATAAATAAATAAATAAGCAATAGGAAAAAAGAGATTTAAAATCTCATTTTATATTTGTTCAGTAGCAATTATAGCTAATTTTTATGACATGCTTGAAATTTTAAATTTGCTAAATTGATCTTTCTTCGGTTGAAAGCTAAACTTTATAATATTAAAATTACAATTTCGTAATTTTTTTCAAGAATAATATATTTATTCTTTCAATCTTACAAGAATCTGATTATAAAAAATAATTTTTAAAGAAAATTCAAGCAAATAAATATAATTTTTTTATCAATAAAGATACAAAAATTTCAATGTGATACTTTAATGTTGAAATGATCATTTACTTTCATACTACATATAAGTTTTATTCTTTTATTCTTTTATACTTGAGAAAAAAAATTAGAGAATATACTAAAATATTAGCCTTGGCTTGATCACAAAATTGTATATCTTTGTTGAGTGAAAATAGTTTTATTCACTTTTTTTTAGACAGAATTTTCATAATCATATTTTTATAAGAGTAAAAAAAGTAAAGGCAATACTCTTAAAAATAATTTATAGCATTAAAGTGTTAATGTTATCTGGTTGTAGCAAACAAGTTTTGTCATAATAATAATACAAGATTTGATATAATATATTTACTATTTTTAAAAAATCAAATAGTTGATAATTTTTTAAAAAATATATAAATCATATCTTTTTAAAAAATATATTCAACCTACTTTAATATAAAATTTAATTTTGATACGTACTTGGATTCAACTTTGAAAAGATTCAGATTCGCCTAATTATTTGGATTCGACTCCATTTACTAAGTCTGAATCCTGTATACCACTACAGCAAACAAGAGGTCAGATGCTGGCGGGATATTATCCCATCGAAAATACTCCGATACTCAAATTAGTAACAAGCCTTCAAATTTTTAAGAAGATGAACTGGTAAATAAAAAGGGAGAGAGCGAGAATATGAGAATGGTGGGAGTATTGGCCTGTAGACGTAGAGATGTTCCCATGACCCGTTGAGAGTTTAGTTTCCCGACTCGATGTTCACAAGGAACGAGTGGGAGCTACGTCCTAAAAGCGTGGAAGCTTAGGAGGACAGTTCTTAGATAACAAGAGAAGTCTCTGTAATCTGGATGCTTGGAGAGGGATTAGTAACGTGAGCGGTTGAGAGTAAGTATCCTAAAGCACTGCGTTGTATTTAGCGTCTGTGTGCGTGTCTCAGGTTGTTTCTCAAAGCGTGTCTTTGATCCTGTCTTCAAAGTGGAGACTCTGGGTTTATATAGACGGTGGGGAGTGTGGTATTCCTTGGCTAGGAATGGATGATCCTTATCCTGGTGTTGGGCGGCCTTCCTTGAGTAGGTAGGCTTGACTGCCATAATTTGATGGGATCATTTTCTTTCTGAGTGGGCAACGGATCCCCAGATTATCTGCCTTCCTTTTATATTTTTGTGACTGTTAGACTCTATGGTTGGCAATGAGAGAGAATCCGGCGCCTTCCTCATGGGGTGGGCACTGAATCTGTAGATGCCTTTTTAGAGGAGATTGACTACGAGGAAAGCGTGAAATCAGGGAAATGACCATTGCTTGTCATGTACGGAAATGCCTGCCAAACTAGGCCTGGCTCGTATTAGATTTATATCTTTTTACGGCCTGCTACTACAGTACTTCCAGTCAATAGAAATATTGACCGTCTTGAAGGAACACGTTGACCGTCTGGTTGGCACGCCGAGCGGTCAATGCTAGCGTTGACTATGTAACGCACGTCTGGACTTTTCTGGATTTTGGGCCGTTTTTCTTAGTGGGCCTGCCAGCTATGGGCTACCCTTCACTAGCCCCCCATGCGGGTGGTCAGGATTTTGGCATCCGGCATGTTAATGAGGAGATGCACTTATTTTTGCTGGCG
>JAOVVI020015036.1:0-11318 GCA_028571085.2 Nepenthes alata | reverse complement strand
ACTCACTCTGCTCAGTTGACCGCAAAGAATGCCAAAGAAGCAAAGTACAAAGGCAGAAGCATGTGGCAAACACAGGGCTACTTGTATTATTGCTAAATCAAGATATACATCATCAAATTCACAAAAAAAGAGAGAATATACAAATACAAGAGCTATGAGGGCGGCGGGGGCCTTTAGCTGTCATGGGGCTCCCCCACGAGGCTGTCTCTACGTTGTGCCGACCGGTTTGATAAATTAATAAGATCAACGGGAAAGTCGGGATCAGTTAGTCGCACAATATGCCGGCTGATGTTGACCCCTTCCCACAACCGTGCACGCATCATGCCCTCAACCTCGTGGGGACAGAAACGGAGACTCAAATCATTCTCTAAGGTCACCATCTGCCGAGCGAGTTGGTCGATACACCCTTTGGCTCATTCATTTTCTTCCTTAAAACGGGTGACCTCAGCCTTCAAACTCGTGTTCTCCGCCTCCACGCCCTCCAAAACAGCCTCCAAGGCAGCTATTTTCTCACGGTGCTCTGCCCCTGAAGCCGCCAGCTTACCTTCGAACCAGGTGACCTCCTTATCCCTACCAGAGGTCGCCAAGTCTCTCTGCCTGAGCACCTTATCCATTGCGCTCGTGACTCTATCTGCCTGCATAAAAAGGAAAAAAACGATTAGAAAGGGCAAGTCGAAAGGCAAGGCGGGCAACAGAGCTTTTACCTCCAAGATTTTCTGCGCCTATCGTTCTGGCCTTGCACCCAACTCTGACGCGAACGGAGATGAACTGAGAAGGGGGCCCACGTCGACGGGGCTAGCAGCAACCTCAGCCATGAACTCTGCCGTGGGATCCTCTGGAATACCCTCACTCCTAGCTGGCTCTTCAAAAATTGCAGGAAACTCCAAAATATGTTCCTATTGCTCCTCCAGAACCACCACAATGGGAGAACCAACTGATGAGTCCTATGGGTTAGGCGCTTCAACAAGTGGCTCCTAAGTCGGTTCAGACGGCACAGGCTGCGCAAGGACCACGCCGCCGCTCAGCTTGGCCTTATAAGCCTCGATGGCCGCCTCTACTTCGACCCTAGACGTGGTGCCAATGCCCTCAAAACGTCCGGTAGAGACGTAGTTTGGCCCAGAGGACGACGGAGAAGGGGCCACTGAGGTCGCCCTCTTTCGCCTTGGGCTGGAAGGACTCACATCAGTAAGGCGGGGACCAATGATGTTGCCTTTCTTCCTCTTCTTTCTCTCCAAAACCACTAGCAGCAGAATCCTTAGTTTTTGGGTCGGAGACGGAGGCCCCCAATTAGCCTTCTTTGCCTTCGCACGAGAGACCAAATGCTCTCTCCGGAAGTCATTCAGGTTCTTCGCTATCAGCTTGACCAACCAATCCATGGAGGCCATCTTCGGAGGCGCCCCCGTGTACACCTCCGGCACTTCACCCCACTCTGTAGGCAAGGGCCAAGACTCCCCCACGTTAACGAAAAAGAATCAATTTTTTCAGTTCTTGAGGGAGTCGTAAATGGCGGTGTTAATCTTAATGTCGCTACGGGGAGCCAGAGAGATCTACTCCACCCCCTGGTTGATCTTAAAGATCGCCCTTACCATCGACATCGTCAACAACCTCGAACGTTGACGAACAAAAATACAAAAGGTGTACAAGTACCTGATAGCGTTGGCATGAAGTTGGGCGATGGGAACCCGGAGCGCCTGGAAGGTCGACATTAGTTTGTCGGGAACTAGGAGGCGGAGCCCACTCCTCAGATGGGCCTCATAAATGGTCACGAAACCCTTGGGCAGCAGCAAGGCTCAATTGTCCTACTCTGGAATACGGAAGACGATCTCCCGTGGAATGTTAAACTCCACATAAAGGACCTTCACGTCAGTTTCTCTCAGCACTGAGGGGATGTCTATAATGGAAGACATGGTCAGGTCTAGGGTTTGTGTTTTCTTCTTCAAAGAACGAGACAAGGAAGACGAAGAAACAAAGATGGCACCAGGATTTCAAAACGGAGCAATCTGGTGGTTTAAAAACCCATGTGGGCCCCACACCGTCTCGAAAACCTGCGCCATCATTACCACAGTGTGTCATTTCCCTAGAAGGCTGCTGTCGTATCGAGTGCTCCGGCTCATTAAATGTTAGGATCTCGAACGTACTACGTGAGGACACATGACCTGCTTTTCTGTCAGGCCGGCTAAAGACCAACATTTTTCTTCTCCAAATTGTCCGGAAGCTCGCCAAGAACGGTCAACGAATCTAGTCAACATTTTGAAAGCTCTTAAGGCACCTCTTCAGACGAGCAACAACTTCGCCAGCAGAAATAAGCATGTCCCATCACAAACATGTTGGAGGCCAGAGTCCTGACCACCAGCATGGGGGGCTAGTAATGGGTAGGCCAATAGGTGGCAGGCCCAATAAGAAAGCGGCCCAAAATCCAGAAAGACCCAACATGCGTTAGACGGTCAATGCTAACATGTTAACTGCCCGGTGCACAACAAACGGCCAACAGCGCTCCTTCAAGATGGTCAACACTTTTATTGACCGAAAGTAAAGTAATACCAGACCGTGAGAGACAGTAAACCTAATAAGGGCAAAGCTCAATTTGACAGGCCAATGCTCCTGACAAATTTATTATATATCTCTCTCTTACTTATCAGTTTACCTTCCACTGTTTAAATATTTTTTACTGACTTGAACGTCGGAGTATTTTCGGTGGGACAATCTCCCACCAGCACCTGACCTCTCGTTTTTTGTAGTGGAGTACAGGATTCAAACTCAGTGAATAGAGTCGGATCAAATTAACCGGGCGAATCCGAATCTGTTCGAAGTCGGATCCAGGTATGCATCAAATTTTATAAAAACTTTATGAAATAGGAGTATGATCACATGAATTCAAAGTACATTCTCCACAACATTGCTCACCACTGGTCTTCTCTTCTCCCTTCTCGTCGCCATTATTTTCTTCTCTGCTCATTGCTCACCACAACATCATTACACAGCCAGATCCAGTTGATGACCTAGTAACTGTGCCTCCCTCTTCTCGATCCAAGGTAGTTTCTAGCGTTTCCTCAGTTGTCACCGATCCCCAACTATTGTTGTACTCCCAAGGCGGTGAATTTTATTTCACGTCGGGTAAATTATATATTAATAATTGTAAACAAATTAAGATCAATGGTAATTTTTATATAAAATAGAATTGATATTTGAATAAAATTAATAAAAAAACTAGAAAGCTACAAATATGTTCAATATATATATCTATCACCTAGCATTGACAAATGAAAACGATAAAGCACATTGATATTGAAGATAACATTGGTTGTGCATTGCTGTCAAAAGCATGAATCTAATTGACCATCGAGCCAAAATAAAAGTAAGCAACAGAAAATTATTTAGAGAATACTTTTATAACATTCTTATGACATTTTTATATGACATAGTATTTCATACATAGTTTTATTTTGGCATACCCATACATGAATTGATCGATTGAAGAAATTACATCAAAATGGGTAGCTAGTGAATATCATAAATACAGTAATATAATATTGTTTTAAAGATAAACCTGGATAACTGACATTAATCCCGGTGTAGAAGTTATTTCATAATGACTGAAACCAGCATCCAAAAATAGTTTACGCCATTGCTCCTCGTTCCTTTCCTTCCCTGTGGTTGTCATCATCATGGCCAAATCAAGGAGAAGTTGTATTTCATAGTTTTCGTTTTGATTGTCCACTACAACTTCTATGATGATTATTTTTCCTCCTCCGCCATTCTTCATAATTGCCTTTTTGCATTGGATAAGTATCTTAGCACATTCCTCGTCATTCCAATCATGCAACACAGACTACAAATAAAAAAAAATTTGTAGTCATTTGGATAGAATGATCAAAGCCTTAGAATTTGTAATCACATGGATCATTTTAAGCAATATAACTAAAATTGATAAATTGTCTACAATTTTGATAGGGATTGCAAAGCATTCAAATTTTAGAGTTTGAGAATTGTCTGAAATTTATAAATGTTCAAGATTGGACCCATGTAGATAAATTGATAAAATATTTTTAATTAAAATGGGTCTAATATATTTTTTTTTACATGAAAACTGTAAGTAAATAAAAACTGCTGCATGAAAATATGAAAATATTATGAATATTTAAATATGGCATAAATTATATTGTATAATTATTTTATTTTAAATCATATTTATAAAAAATTATAACCTTTAAAAACAAAATTTTACGATAACCTAGTTACCCAGCTCACAACTCCTTTAGTGTTGTCGATCATCCAATTCGCACTGCAAAAGTCCATCTGTGGTCTTTTCTTTTATAATTTGTTATGAAATGTATATTTGCATAAAATTGATTCCCAAAATATTAAAAATAATACTAAGGTAAAAAAGGATTAATTAAAAGCATCAAAAAGAGTATATTTAGGAAAAATTATCTTCCTAAAATTAATATTTTAACAGCGCACGATTTGAAATCCATAAATTATTTAGAAGTCATACTATCAAAAAAATGTAGATTGGGATGAATATTTTCTATTTTTTATGAATATTCTACAAGTTTACTAATTTATATGAAAAATGATGAGAGCTTAGGAATTTTGACCGAAAGGCCATAAAAACAAATTCACATGGAGATCGAATTTGAAACTTTCAAGTTAATTAGCAGTCCAAGGTTAAAAGATTATAAGATGCGGATATATGTTTCTTTTAGATATATATCTAATGCAAGTTTTAAAACAAGCACTTAAAATTTTAAATTAAAAATAAAATTATAGGTCTAATTCATATTATATTAGTCGGCTTAAAAATACAAATTTTAAATTGCAAGGCTTGGGATTGAAAAATAGATAGTGAAATTTCTTTATCATGTCTAAGAAAATTATATCAATTATAATTTAAGGATTGAAAATTATTTATTTATTAGATATAATAAATTTGATCGAGAGATTTCAAATTGATAAAATATTTCTAGTTCTTTATAATTGGTAGAGATTGACCAACCATTAATCAATTTTTAATTTATTTTAAAAAAATTGTAAAAAATATTATCTAGAACTAAATATTCAAATGAGGAGTATTACCTATAAATATATTAAAATAATATATATAAAAAAATATTATCGATAAATTATTTAATATTTTCAATTTGGGCCTATTGCTCAGACCACAACTTTAATGAGTATTGTCTATCACAGATTTTGGATTAAACTGGCCCAAATCAACCATTTTATTTTTTTTTTTTGTTTCATAATTATATATAGTTATATAATCTGCATAATAAAATTTGAATTACCATAATTTGATTCCAAAAAAATTAAATTGTATTTATACTTTAAAAACTTATTGTTAATTTTGTAATTTAGACGAATCATAGATAATTTTCTATTCAATAATAGGTTCTAATTCAAGATCAACTTATTCTTTCTCCACACGTCAAACTTGGCTCCCTTGCTTCTTCTTTGCACATTATTATATATTTAAATATTAAAAAACTGTTTGATTTTGTAATATTATAATAAAATCTTAAAGCTTATAACTGTACTTATGCCTATGGAATCGCCACCACTTGCCCTTTTCCCTAATGTTTTCACTCAATTGGCTGATTGCATTATTTTTTGAACAGATTAGGTGGCGTGAGGAAACAATTAAGTAAAAAACAACTTGTTTAGACGCTAAGTAAATAATAAAATACAATATTGTGCTTTTAAATTCGATTGTCTTTGTACAATGATTGAAAATTAAGAAGAGAAAAAATAAAGCATTTGTAATTCTTTTAATTAATAAAAATACGATCGAATTTTGTTTCTCATGATTTAGTCTTGGATGACTTTTAATTTAATCTTAATTTAAACTAGTAGTTCATTTTTCAAGAAAAAATTCCTTTTTTTACAATGTCATGAATGCCTTGAATTTCATTACTGCACTCTTCTAGAATTTTCATTCAATCCATGTTCTAACTTTTAATTTTAGCAAGTATTAATGGCACCCAATTATAAACTATTAAGGAGAGAAAATTATTTTGGTTTAGATAATGTTATACGGTGAGGGTTTTAATTGGGGGGAGAGCCCTAATGTTTATGAAAGTACCTTAAATAAGATAGCATCTGCTTGAGGAATTTCTTTGAACATGTCACCACTAACAAATGTCATATTTGGAGTCTCCTGAATGCCATCAATCACATGAGGAAGATCAAAGCAAATACAACTCAATTGCGGATATGCATCAGCTATGGCTTTCGTCATGGTTCCGCTGCCACCACCAACATCCACCAATGAATTCAGACCTTCGAATAAATATTTTCCTAAATTCAATCCCTCGCTATTATTAAATAAATAAGCAGCAACAAATTTGGATTCACAAGCCATTGCTTCCTGGAAATGTTGATTGTACTCTTGCTTATGATTTGTAAATTCCCACAATGTTTTTCCTTGGGCAGTTTGAAATGCTGTTTGGTCTCCATTCTGGAACCAACTACTTAAATAATGCCATGGTTTTCCCCCTTCTTGATTAAGAATCAAAAATAAGTAAGGGGTTACGGATAATGGATTGTTTTTTAAAAGAAGTAGCCCAGCTTTTGTTAGCTCATACCCTTCCTCTTCATTGTCATTCTGCGTGATGAGTTTCTTTATATAGAAAAAACCAGATTGAGTTAAAATACGTATAAGTCGACCAAGTGCCTGGACCTTTGTTGGATTGATCTGAAGCGTGGATGCCAATGCTGAGAGGCTCATGGGCTCTCCATACTCATGAATTGTATCTGGAATGCTAAGTTCAACAACACAATTCAATACTATCGAATTGATGAAGTTAAACATATGTTTCCAAATATGAATTTGCGCTTCTAATACATCATCAGCTTCACCTCCGCTAAATCCAACTCCAAAATTCATCTTCAATAATGGCAATAGAAGTAGTATTTTTGTTTCTCTTTCACTTTGTTTTCTTATCAACTTTATTTTGTGTGCCCCCTCGAGGTTGAGAAACTTTATGTAGTATTGAGAAGGAAGGGCATGATAGTAAATTCAACATAAAATAGAAAATTAGTTGTCAGTGAAAATAGTTTTTGAATTTATTAATTCCTTGATAAATACGAAAGTGAAAATAGGCATAGGAAATAAGAAAAAATCTTAGTAGTTAAACCACAGTATTGTACTATAGTCGATTGGAGATTTTATTAGTTATACGTAGAGAAAACATTAAAAGATAAACCAATAAGAACTAAAATTCAAAAGGTATATAGTAAGTGATATATCTCTGTCGAGGTCCTAATATAATAACGGATAAATATTAATCTTATATTTAAAATATTTAATAATTAGTAAATATTATTTTACTATCATATTATTTTTATACTATGTATGGTCACATTTTTCTTTTATTTCAGAGTTAGAGTCCATGGGGGCATAGAAAACCCTAATATATAAACCAACTACTTTTATCTTTGAAATAATTTGATTGTATTATTATAATACTGCCATTAAAGTTGTTATGAACAATACAACAAAAAATTTTAAAATAAAAAATACTAACAGGACTCCCCCCATATCTCGCTGCTTGGCCCTTAGATTGGGGCTTGTTTCTCATCAATGTAACATCTATATTTTTAGATCTCTATGTAAGGGTTAAATCTCTATTTTAAAAGTAGGCCATGGATATCCTTACCTCGCCCTAGAAATATGGTCTGTATATATAGTATTAAGTATCTTGCTTTTTATAAGAGATAGCTATAAAGATGGTATTTTTAAATTTTAATGAGAAAATATAGTTTTAGATATTGTTGAAAACCATATATAATTAAATAGTTGCTCTCTGTAACAAATCCCACCTACTTGATCCTCCTAATAAGTAATATATTAGGACTAGTACCAAACTAGTGGTAGTTGGTTGCATCAACTATATATTAAATTAATAAGCTTATCCATTTAATTTTGGTCAATGGTTTACACTAGTCATGTGTGGGTGTGGTGAGGTGCCCTATTTTATTGTGCATTAACGAGATATCATATTGTGATCGTTAATTTCGTATTGTATGAGGTGGAAGGTGGCCAAACTCATCTCAAGTTTTATCATTATTTCAAAAACAAATTGTAAAAAGAAGCATTTATAAGTAATTGAATATATTTGATTTTGGTTGATTTCCAAATTTTATAAAAATAATTTAACTTTCATCAAATCAACTGTTTTTATATGGAGGATTAAAATTGATAAAAAAATTATAAAAATTTTCAAGTTCAACGACAGTGAGTTGTTAAATGATGTGTCTCCTAAATCCGGATTATTGAACGAATTAAGAAGCCGTCTTATATAGGTTTTCACCTCCGTGTTCCCAAATTACATCCTTGATGTAATGATCTTTCCTAAATAATTTTAATCATTTGAATCATTATGATTCTCAATATCTAATACTTTTTTCTAAAATAGAGATTGAAACCTCACCATGAAATAAATTTCTAATCTCTCACAACGGTTACACCCTGATCACAGACCCATTCCTCAATTATTGATGCATGATAGACATCATTATAATCCACCCAAATTTAAAAGTAAGCCCAATTATTGACTACCTTTTTTATTTAATACAAATTCACAAACGAACCAATATGCTCTCACCTTGATACTTCCTAGGCCTCGAGAATGATCTTCCACTTGGAACCTTAATCCCATTCCGAGATTTCTGGTTAAAAGCCCACATACTTATGTTGCGCTACTCTAATTGACCATTTATTAGGGTACTTATAATCCTTTTGCAGCACGTATCCATCGATTCAAAGTGGACACCCAAATTATTTAGTAGCTAAAAGCCTAAGAAAAATTCAATAATGCTGTTATAACGAAAGAAAAGCCCAAAATCATAAGATTACAATCAACCTAGAGAACCCAATTAAAGTAGTCATCTAAAAATTTT
This sequence comes from Nepenthes alata, assembly GCA_028571085.2. Taxonomy (NCBI): domain Eukaryota; kingdom Viridiplantae; phylum Streptophyta; class Magnoliopsida; order Caryophyllales; family Nepenthaceae; genus Nepenthes; species Nepenthes alata. The sequence continues at coordinate 2,417 of JAOVVI020015036.1, read as the reverse complement.
GGTACCAACACAAATTAAACACAAAACCTCAAAACTTGAATACTTAACAATTTATCATCCCGTCGGCATATCGGTATGCCAACTTATTTTATCCAAACGTATCATCCAAATCATGAAGAATGGGCTATCCTAATCTGCCAATTGCACAATTACCCAAATGGTATCCATAATTCATGTTGCCCTAACAACCACAAAATCAAAATGGTGAGGGCTTCTCATCTCATAATTCCATGACCTCACCTACTCAGATATTGAGATTTTCCCGTGATTCACTTCCTAGCGTTTTGACAAATTTCTCAAATATAATACGTCCATCAATAGAATCTCATCACCCAAAAAATCAACAACGATATTCTTTTTGGCTGACGAGACATTGTGTAAGTATAATCCTTCATCAACCTCACTAGCTTACGCTATTGCTTGATCGTCTTCTCATGACTGACACTGAACTCACTGCTACGGTCTTTAAGATGACTTCACCCACCTACACTACTGTATGGCCATCTCTTCCCAATAAGATGACCTCTCAGACCTTTAGGACTAGCTAGACAATAACCACATCCTTAAGCAAAACCTATAAACCCTCTAAGCAACAACCCCAATTGCAAACTCCAAACCACAGTTAGAGCAATCCTGATCATGGGCTTCTCCTTCACTTATCAAAAGGGTAACCACCCACAAATGATGCGGGAATGGTATAATCCTAAACCTTCCTCAAAAGTACCACATTCCAGTACAACTCACTTGATCCATCTGGGGTCAACCCAAGCGACATGGTCAACAATTACCATTCAATCCTAGAAGGTTATCCCTACATATCCTACTCCGATGGTGTAACAGCTCAGATTCTATAACATAAGAAATTACAGTCATCAAGTCTTTATAATCCGGTCAACGTCAGTTAACCAAAAAATATAATAAGAAAGGCAAATCGGCCTTAAGATGAAATCAAGTTTGGCCCTTACTTGATGAAAAGAAGTCTGAATTTTCTTGATGAAAATCAAGTCCGGCTTTTATTTGATGAAAATCGAGTCTGACTTTTACTTGATAAAGAGAAGTTCAGCTTGCCCTTAGTATAAAAGAAGTTCGTTTATTTCAGTCCGGCTCCATTCCTCATCAAGACCAGCCACTTTAAAGGAAATAAAATCCGGCCTTGAACATATTATGAAATCAATTTTTTTGAAGACCGGAGTGGCTTTGTGTGTTGGAGGCCGGAGTAGAAGTTGATAAATTTGGTCAACAGGTGTTGACCAGAAGTCATGTAGACGAAAATGAATGTGTTTATATGAGAAAGCTAAATTCTGTGAATCAGGAATTATTTAAGAAATCTTAATTTTGTTAAGTGCAATTAACTAGGAATTAATGAACTCCTTAGGAATTAATGATCTAATTAATAAAAAAATATTTTAGAAAATAAATAAAAAATATTTTCCCTGTACTACCAATCATTAATAATGGTCATCATTAATAAGAAATATTTTTCATGTACTGCTAATCATTAATAATAGCCATCATTAATAAGAAATATTTTCCCTATATTGTCAATCATTAACGACAGTTATCAGATCCATGACCTATAAATAAGAACTAGAAGAATGAGAAGTAGACACGTAATAGAGTTGCTAGTAACAGAAGGCCAAAATATCAAGGTGAAGTAGAAGAAACCCAGGCAATAGTACTCACTCTGTTTTAAAGTTTATGATTATACATGTTTTACGAGTATATATGACATTCTTATGAAATTATATTTTAGTATGTATGAAGTTTGTTCTGTTCCTTCATCTGATATTTTTATGAACCTATGATTCAGTATGTATGAAGTACGTTCTGATTTAAGAAAGAATTATTCTAAACTACATGTTTAAAAAGAAATCCTGATATTCCTGATATTCTCCCTAAAGTATGTTTATGTGTCAAATTATATGAACTTTGATAATTGTATGTTTAAAGAAAGATCACTCCGGCTTTTGGAATCTCTGAATTTGAAGAAAGATTACTCCGAATTTTGTACTCCGAATTTTAGAACTTTTGACTTTAAAAGAGCTCCGGATTTTAAAGAAATTCAGATTTTCAAACTTCGGACTTTAAATGAAAAATAACTCTGGTTTTTAGAGCTTTGAATTTTAAAGAACATCGGTTTTAAAGCTTCGGACTTAAAAGAAAAAGAACTTCGGTCTTTGAATTCCAGTCTTCAGTAGAAAGAACTTCGTCCTTTTAAGAAAAAAAGCTCTAGACTTTTGATGAAAACGTACTCTGTCCTTTTAAGAAAAAGAGCTCCGGACTTTTGACGAAAACATACTCCGTCCTTTATTGAAAAAGAACTCCGATTTTAAAACTTCAGCTTTGATTTTAAAGAACTTCGACTTTTTGAGCTTTGGATTTTAAAAGAAAAAGAACTCTAGCTTTTTGAGCTTCGA
>JAOVVI020015035.1:0-11318 GCA_028571085.2 Nepenthes alata | reverse complement strand
AATCCAAGGAGTTCCTTGGTAGGGATCACGTGACGGGAGTAAGTCGGCTAGGTTAGCACGTCGTTACCACCCGGTCTGTAAGTTGATTTTCATAGTGCATTGCTTTCCTCGCCGTTGAAGCCCGGAGTGCTTTTCTCGATTACCGTGAGTATTGAGTTTTCACTTCGTCACCAAAAATTGTGTCTTTTTCATTATTGCTTATCGTTATTTATATTGTGTATGTTTGTTATCTCGTTAGCATCTAGTACTAAATATTCTTTACGTGTATTGGATATTTATTTCTACTGCTTCCGCTATATTTTTTGGGGTTGAAACTTGCTTGTTCACGTTAGCACAAAAAGTGCTTTCTGAAGCTTAATACTTCAGCATAACACAGTTCTAAGACCTGGAACAAATCAGCATAATACTTCAGTATGATGCCATAACATTACAGTACTCCTCCTGAAAACATCCTTTTTCCTCAAGGATGGCATAACAATGCACAGCTGTCCACTGTAATCAAAAGATCATTGCAGTAATCAAAGATGATAGGACCGTGATCTTCTAAGATGGAAAGAACAGCAAGTGATGACTTTCACCAGTTGAAACATGTGTTAAGATTGATGCCATAACTGCTGAATAGCCACAGCATACCCTATATAGAACTTCAAACAACCCACCAAATAGCAATTGATGTTCTAGTAGTTTTAGTCCGCATTGCCATCTAATACACCGCTGCTGCTGCTGTTCTTATGCTGATCCCACCTGATGATACACTTCTTGCTGATTTTCTATTGTACAGGTTATGCTCTTCAGCCCTCAACAGCAATTGAATTCTCTGATGTATCAAATTTTAAGCCAATATGCACAATTAAAATCAGAAACTATTCTAGGACAGTAGCATCATGGAATCAGTGATTTATCCAGTTGAAATCATAATGAAGATTTATAACTTTAATATAGTTGAACGCTCAATTTTCCATGGAGTAGTAGCCTTATCAATTGCATTCAATTGCAATTCTGATTGGAATAAATAATCCTTGGGCAGCATTAGAAGATTCTGTTCTGACAAACAATTAGCCTGCACAACAACAACGTGCCCATGATCCAGAAGAAGATCATATACTACTGGTTGTGGTAGTTTAGTATTTGACATCCAATATACCATGCCAACAATTGTTGAATTGAAAATTGCCTGACTATCTACTCCTAAGGTTTCCAACTCCTTTAGTGTCATTAGAATCTCCCCCAATACTCTTGCAAGCATAATCAAGATTGATATGCCAATATTATGCAAATATTCCACCTGCACCATTAAAGAATATTTGTTGATGAATATCCTGCCATCGATCTTGCACAGCAGAATGATAAAGAAATTTATGGGTATCTTGATTTTTAGTTGCAAAATATCACCAGAATTTGTTTGAGAAAAAGGATAACAACACATTTCAATGGAACAAAATGATTTTAACAACTGATGAGCTTGTAAAGGATGATAACTCGGTAATGGATCTGTATGAACTTGTCGGATCTGGAAGTGAAAGACTGTAAAAATATCAGCAGTGTCTTCTGTCTTAGGCAAAGGATAATCAGGAATCTGATTATTATCATTGAAAATTGAATGCTGCGGCACTGTTTTTGTTTGAAGAAATTTCCCTTTAGCTTCTGAATTGTGAGAATCACACACATTTCTTGAAACAATCTGGTCATCAGATTCAATATTAACTTCATCACCCTTACTCCGTTCAGCATCATGTTCAACATCATGAAAGTCTAAAAGCTGTTTGTGCATTGATTCATAGTCAGCAGATTCATGTGATGACCCCCGTGCATTTTCATTATTAGAAGAATTGGGTGAATCAATGTTTAATGTCAATTGTGGTGATGGTATCAAAGCACCTTTATTTTTCTTGCCTTCCTGCTGTTAGAAAGCAAGAGTGGAAGCAACAAAATTGAGATCATTTTCATCTGTCATCTTAGCTTCAATTTCATCAGAAACTTCAGTAAATTCAGTAATATCCTTTGAATTTGGTTTGATTCCAGTGACTACAGGAAGGCCATGGCACTGCTGTTTCCTTTGTTCAAATCCGGAATTCAGATTATATTCATCAATTCCAGGCACATCAGAATCATATGATGACCATCCTTTGTGTTCTTTCACATAAGATGCATCATTCTCATGTGATTCAAGCAAAATTTCATGGTCTTCCATCATTTCAGTGTCCAGTGCAGCAAAAGGATTAGCACATGGAGCAATAGGAAATTCATTTACACTATCATTATCATCAAGATCAGATTCATCATGTGAAATTGATTCAATTTGATTGGCTCATGTAACATTGGAACATTTCTCTTTATGATCATCTCTACCGACTGAATTGTTGGAATTGAAACAACTTGTTTTCTGGACAGATGCAATTTGAGCACCATTGAATTGTGCTTTTACTATTCATATAATATTCATAGGAGAATAGAATGTCCATGTTACAACAATTGTCATAGATTTATTTCCCATTGAGAGCTGACTTAGCATTCATTGCATCAATACTAAATTGATATTGTCTAAAGGCCTTCAATTTACTTGATTAGGGACTAAGCATAATCCCTTTGATAGTTCCATAAGGATTGAAGACTTGGTAAAGAATGTCTTGTGCAATAGGATACGTAAGATTATGAATTTCCACCGATGGCACGAGTTATCTTCTCCTTGTTCAATTAGTGCTAATAAAATCAAGAGCCAAGTTTCTCTGCTGTTTCCATATGGATCAAATATCACAGAAATCTGATGTAAGAAATCAACAGCAGAACAATGATTGGTCTGATGGAAGCAGACCACCAGTACCACAGAATTTTGAACAGCAGCTATTTTCAACTGAATTTTGAATGCCCATACACTGATGGAAGCAATTTTTCTTCTTTGTTGCTGATGGTGAATTCAATTTAAGGGACCTCTAGAACAGTAGCTTGTGTTGCAGGGGAGAATTATGGCATTCAAAATTCAGTGTTAGCAGTACTGTTTTTCAAAACCGATCTGATGCTCCCAATTCCAGAAATCAAGAATTCAATGGAAGAATTCAAGAACACGAGGATTCAAGAGAATCCAATATGCAAAACAGAATTCCAAGAGTAGCACAAAATAACAGAAGGAAGTGGCTACCAATTGTGACACCAAATGTGAGGAAGAGGCCAATCAATTATAATAGCGATTATGATGGAAGAGGCTAATCAATTGTGAAAACAATTGTGAAACCAATTATGAGGAAGTGGCCAATCATTCAAGAAGACAATCAAGAATTTACGCAATCAAGAAGACAAGATCTATGTAGGAACTTCAAGAATGCAGTTAAATGTTGTTGATCTTCACTCTTTACCAAGAGTGTTGCTGTAGAATTGCTGGTACCCAATTGTGATGGAGTTTTTCTTCTCAAGGTGGAATTCTGATGGAGATAGCAGAACAACACCAGATCTGATGCACACCTTTACCAAGGCAGAGTCCGGAATCATAAGATGTTGCGATAGTAATGCAATGCAGAGGCTTCCGTAGCTATAACCCCAAAATTCAAGAATTCAAGAAATTGGCTTGCTTTGTTTTTGGATAGATTGGATTCAAAGATGTCACTAGGAAAGTAATTCTCTAATACCACTTGTGATGTAATGGGTTGGATTTAGGGAAGAAAATCTGGAAAATCAGATTAAAAGAGAAGAAGATGGACTTGGTAGGGTAACAATTCAGAGAAATCCAATGAGAAGAGCAAGAAAGTCAAGAAGGAGATGAGAATCAGCAGAAGTAGTGGACATACAAAGGAGAGGGAGAGCAGACAGGGATGAGAAGAGACAATACAATTCATTCATTCAACATAGCATTTATATGTTACTAGCCTTCAGTATTTATAGGTGGCTGCCCCTATCTATTGCCCTCAGGAAGAATACAATTCAATTGGATTTACAACTCATTTCCCCTCCAAAACACTAACACATTACAATACTTCAGCATAACATGGTTCCAAGAGCTAGAACAACTTAGAATAATACTTTAGCACGATGCTATAATATTATAACTACATGATGATTGAAGTTGGAATTAAACCTCCTGTATTCCCTTCTTTTCATATCCAATAAAGGGTTGACATAAAGGAAGGAATGGATATGGAGAGAGTGCTAAAACCACCATTGATCATAATATATTTGCACCTTATTCCTGGATTAAAGATTGATGTTGGTATTGGACCTCTCGGTAGACCTAGTTTTATCAAATATTTGAATATTGAAAAGTTTTAGTCAATTTTATTCAATAAAGGAATACCTTAATAACAAATAATTCAAATAGAAAAACAACAAAAGTAATACAAACTAAAATTAACACTAGATTCAAGATATATCAAGCAAAATGAAAAATAAGAAGAAAAAACATATTTTAAATGGAAATCTTACCATTAGATTTTGCAGAAGTTTTCAGCCATAAACAATTTCTATCTCAAATATATAAAGGAACCTAAGCTTTTGGAAGATGAAATTTCTTTGAGCTATTTCATTAAACAAAGTCAAGCATACTGCAATCGAAGAAAGTTGAAAGAAGCAAATCTCGACTCATTGTGTAGGAAACTTGACTGTCCGTGATTCTGGATTATATGTCTTCATTACTATGACATATCCTGATAAATGTTTGGTATCGAAAAATATCGGTATGAGTACCTTCTGATACTTGTACATATATCTAATATTTTGAATATAATTAGATTTTTTTTAGGTGCCTTATTCAGATGTCTTTCTTTCCCATATAGAAGATAATAAAAAAGCCTCTGAAAAAGGTTTCTATTTGAGGGCAAAATGCAAGCGGATGATGAAAGATTAATGGTTGTAAGGAGATTAGATAAGATGTATTCTTAGGTTGCTTATCTTTTAGAGAATGCAAACGTGAAATGAAATGAAGAATTTTTTTTCTTCAAATTTTCAGTTTCTTGCCATGCCTCTGGCAATTAAGGTATTGCATTTCAGTAATGTGCGGGAGAATAAATACTTCTCCCAGCTATCCTTCTGTAAATGTTTTGTGTTGCTGATGAACTTTCTCACTCAACTATGCAGATTTTTAAATAGAAAAAGAAATTATGGTGTGCAAAAACCAAAGGACAGCTAGCAGGATGAAGCTTGCTTGTATATGCGACTGGGTTACCTTGGTCCTCTGTTAGAGTGTTAACTGTTAATATTTTCATTTGAGCCAAAATCTGCTTAAGTGCTTGTACTTAAAAGCACTGGCTAATTGATAAACAAAAACCAAGAATTGAAGTTCAGTAGCTTTAATTGCTTCTGAATTGTTTTCCTGCTTAAAAATTATTCTCATCGGCTGGGTGGGACCCCTGTAATAACTTGTTTATTATTTTATCTATTTAACTATTTTTGGATGCACATGTGACTGCTAGCAGCAGCACCGAAATCTGGCATGTGGCATTTGAGTCTGGATTATTGCTACTAAACACTACGGTTCCTGATCCAGCCCTTAACCACCCCTGGATATTTCTCGAAGTTTGCTTGAGAACTAGTGCTCAGCAAGCAAGTGCTGGATTTGCTCTTTGCCACAACTTACAGATGATGTCTGTTATAATTTCCATTTTTTGGCTAGAAACTCTTGGGTTGCTATATGTACTTTGCCCATATATAATATGAATATATAAAACCATGAACATTTAACTACCTCTAGTTTTGAACAATGTCGCCTCGTCTCTGCTTTTTCTAATATCTCATGGGCTCTGAATTTATGTTCTCATTTCACTTAGGTTTGGCCCATCACCGTCTCCTTTACAGCTCCACTTTACAGCTCCAAGGAATGCATATCTGATTTCATCTCTTGGCATGTGCCAGATTTTCTGATGTTATGCCACTTTACTTGGAGGATAGGTGATGGGGTGTTTGTATTGCCACACTGTATGTTTCAACTATGCCATTGATGTAAACAGCCTGGTTAACGAGGTCCGTGGGAGCTGAATTGTGTGCTTATCGGATAGGCATATGCATGAACACTAGGGCAAACACAATCACCATGACATACTCCTGGCGATTTATATTGTTGTGAATTCAGAACGTTGGAAATCGGTAGTGCTGATGTATCATCTCAAGAATTGCTTTAATGAATTTGTCCAGAATTTGACAGTTCTAAAATCAACACTGGTATCTTTTTGTTCTGAGTTAAGCTTCTCTTGTTCACAAGTTGATTTTTGTTGCTCAAGTGTTTTATTTTTTTTAATTTACTGTTTTCACTGAATCCTCCTAATTGCATCTGTCTGTTTTAGGCTGTGAAGAGTTGATGAAAATATTACTGTCATTTGGAGCCAATTACCGACTTATTAGTTAGTAATAAGCTTTAATTTATACATTGCGTGTGTAGAGCTGTGTAGTTATTCAAGCAGTTTCTGTAGCAGCAACATCTTTGATCAGGTAATCTTACCAACTCGTCCTTCTTGTTCTACAAAAGAAGCCATTATTTATATATGTATTTGTAAATTTCGGTAGTGCTTTGAAGAGCAATCCACTGAAAAAAAATATCAATTTCACGTATTCTGATTCTTCTTATACTGAAGGGAAGGAGGAGGATTTGATGAGGTAGTGAATAGATCAGAATCTCTTGCAAATGGTGATGCAAATGACTGGTTTCATGGAAATGGAAATTAGAAATAAAGGGAGTCAAGCCAAGGAAACTACAGGTGATAATAAAGAGGATGCGAACCATGAAAGCAAGAAAACTGTAGAGATGAAGAAACAATGATATGGCCGGTTAGGAAGTGGAAATCCCCGCTGTGATAAGACAGAGAAGTCTATTAATGAGTTCATTGATGCTGAACTAGAACAACTATAAGGGCAAGGTCTTGCATTTCAAGACTGACGATTAACATTTTCCATCATTTCATAAGTTTGTCATGGGCAAATGATAGATGAAAATATCGGCCGTTATTCGACATATCAATTAATGTATCGGGTCCTACGATATAAATATTTTCAATATTGTGAAAAAATCGCTATATATTGGGTGATATCAATTGATAGATGAAAATATCGGCCGCTATTCGACATATCAATTAATGTATCGGGTCCTACGATATAAATATTTTTAATATTGTGAAAAAATCGCTATATATTGGACGATATTTAAACTATCAATTGCAAGTCAATTTATAATTTTTAGAAAAAATTTTCCTTTGATATATCAAATATTATTGTGTTGTGCGATATGTCAGATATAGATATAATTGTTGCAGATACTGATACCGACAATTTTCATCCATACCACAGAATGAAAACTGAATATATGTTACTGGTCTTGAATTCTATTGTCCCTCAGAAGTTCTGCATGATAAACATAATGGATCTCCTGGTTCTGTAATTTGAATATCCCCATGATTGTGGGTGTATGAGGCACGCCCTTCTCTCCTCTGTTCATCTGCTTCTACACATTCTGTGTCAGTCTATCTGATGAAATTCCGAATGTCATTATCGTGTTCTAACGATCTCATGCAGCACAAAATCATTTCTACGTTTTGATTTCAGAGCATCTGATATGTTTTTTCTCCTTTGCCCATGTTTGTGTTATCTAGGTTGTTCCAATAAATCAACCAAGTTCAAGAAAGAAGCCATGGTTTTCTGGTTAAGCCGGGACGTACAAGAAGCCAAACTGGCTATTCAAAGAATTGGCTCAGCAAAAGCTATCGCTAACCCCCATCGGCTGCACCGAGCTTTTCGGCCAGTCGGGAAGATGCCCTCAGCCTAATTCAGCTCATGAAGCAGGAAATGCGCTTCTGATTTTCAGCAACAAAAGCTGCAAGCAACGGGTATAAGTACTTAAGATGGAGATTCTGCTTTGAGCTTTCCCTGTGATGTTGCTGTTCTAAGATGTATTATTAGTCATATGTTTTCATGAAATGCTGAACAGTTCAAAGATTGTCTGGTTCTTAGACATGCAAATCTTTCTTTGCATATTGTGTCTCAGTTTCCATAACATCTTGCATATAATAGACGTGGACCCTCAAAATGGCTGGCCTGCATGGGTCCCACGTCTTGGTTGGTGGACCCCAAAAAAATAAATCACCCGTGACGGAAAATTAAAATGTTCTTGATCACTTGCAGCAAAAAAAAAAAAAAAATAAAACCATTTACAGAGGGCAAGACGTTGACTGCACAACAGCTGGAGTTAATAAACAAGTTATTTTTCTAAGTATAAGTTTATCGGTAACATCAGAAATTATTTTCTTTTCTATTATACTCGAAGAAGCCTTTTTATTAATGGTTATGTCTTTCAAATAAGCTCAAGATTAGAGCATTAGCTCATCTTTAAGCTCATTGACCCCCCCAAAAAAAAAAAAAAAAGCTTCTGTAACAGTGATGATTTGTTTGGCACTTAGAAAAAATAAATTATGAAATTATGAAAAAAAACGTCTTAAAAAGATAACGAATTAAAAAAAAAATCATAAATTAAGTGAATTTTTTATAAAGTTTATAATAATGTCCCCAAAACGCTTTATTTTTGAATATTATTGATTATAATTCATTCTAAAATAGAAACAAAATACCTGATCCTTAATCAAGTTTCAGCTCCAAAAGTTGGACTGTATACGTCGCTGGGCAATTGCAGAACTAAACTCTCTCCCTCTCTCTCTCTCTCTCTGTAATCACCATTGATGGAGATCGCTGAGGTTTTATGAGCAAAAATGGGAGTACAATAAACAGAGATGATGAGAAGCATCGTCACCATTGATGTACGGAAGCAAGATCAGAAGGGTAGACGCTGGTACGTACAGATATTTGCTGCACCCGATACATCAACGCAGTTCTCGTCTCGGAGCTTTCGAAATTAGTTGACAGTACGTATCCTTGCATGCATGCATGAGATTCAGAGTTATTAATTGCCTGCATGCAGACGCAAACGTTACGCAGAAGCGTTGAAGCGGATGCTCGTACGTGACCACACACTGCCTCATTTTCCGCAATATTGGATTTTTTGAATTTTAAATAATACATTAAAATATTATTTTAATCTCTATCTTTTTTTTTTCATTTAAATTAATCTCTACCTATCGTAAAAGAATGAACAAATCTAATATTTATAATAATCATAATTATACCCCTTTTGAAAATAAAGCTTATGAGTGTTTCATCCTAATGTTATTTAAATTGAACCAATATTTTCTATATGGTAGGCTACAAGCTTAAAGACAAGAAAATTGATATTAAATAAAATAGTTCAGCATACCATATTCTTACATTAGAGAAATTATGTAGATATTTTTAGAGAAAAATCAATATTAGCCCATTTATCTCTTAATTTTAGTCATTTATTTATTTAATTATAAACGGCTATAATATAACTATTTTAAATAATAATAATAAATTTAAATTAACTATTCAGGGAATCTGGGGTTGCTTTTTTTTATCATATTTAACAAATCTGGGGGGCGTCCTTTTTTCCCGTGGAGAATGACTGTCCTTCTCATTATCTAAATCGTCAAATGTAAAATTTGATGACCCACATATTTTGAATGAAAATATAACATGAGCCGTTCGATTTTAAATTTAATTATTCAAAATACATGACCGTTGAATTTTGTATCCGATGACTCAAATTAAGAGAAGGACGTCCCCTCAATCCATATTTAACCCCAATATATATATATATAGAAAATATCTTTATAATTTTAGAAAACTTAAATTACGGTGGAAGGACCTTACAAGATTCAGAACAACACCGTCTCTCGTTGTACGGTAATTGGAGGGTATGGAGGGCAGGCTTTCTCAGAATCAGACAACAATGCACAGTGACCTTGTGAATGGGGTCCAGCAGACCTTTACTTACTGGATTTCTTCATGTTCCACTCAGAATCCGCCACGTGTCGCGTAATAAAATCACAATTTATAAAATATGAATTTTTTACATTAATTCTACATAAAAATATGGTAATATGGTGATTATTTGATATAAATTCAATGATTATAAATTTTTTATATTTTTAATTGTTGACTTTTTAAAGCAAATTTGTGTATCTTAAAAGAATTTAATAAATATTATTAAAATATTAATAGATAATTTAATATCTTATTTATTTATCTATTTTTATATATATAGATAAAAAATTATGCCATTAAATATTTTTTTAAAAAATATTATAAAATTTTATGCAGATAACTAACGCATGTTTCCATCTAAAATTTAGGGGAGTAGCTTATGCATGGCACTTAAATAAGTTTAATTATTTATTTATGGAGTGAATTATCTAAAGTATTTTTTAATTATATTTTTTAAACAATAATAAATAAAAAAATAAATAAAATCACATGTTAAAATAAATATCTAAATTAAATATATGTATAAAAAGTGGGACCATAATAATGCTATCCTTTTGAGATTCTTTAAAATAAATATTTTAAAAATATTTATTTATTTATGTTAGTATTTAAAAATATAAAAAACTATATATAATGTTATTTAATTGTTTTGATAATAGTTTATTATTGTAGAGGAGACTCTACTCCCTATGTACTAGGATGCGCAGGGGCGTTGAACGGACGGTTGATGATCTCAAGTGCGCAGGGGACCTATAATCAACGACGTACAATTAATAATGGGTGGTGGTTTGGCTCTATGTGTACCGAAAATCGAGGAGCAATTATTTTGTCTTTGCAAATCAATTCTTATGAGCACCAACTTTTACATGTATTTTTTAAATTAAAAAATTGTATAAATATTACCTAAAAATATGTGTAAATGTTTAATCAAATTTTATTTAAAATATGATCATTAAAATAATAATATGTGAAGGCCAATTGCTTACTAAGTTGCCTATGATTGGGATAAAAAAAAAGAATAAAATTATGATGACAATCTAGGGTGCATGCCTAGAGCCTTTTTGCAGAAGAGGTTGTATGTACGAGGAGAAGAATTGGACCGCAGACCTCGTAAAGTTTCGGATAATACGCATCAGGTGCACACTGTTGTGCACAACTGTGGTCTATCACGGACGAGAGATGATCTCTGAAGGCCAATTGCTTACTAAGTTGACTACGGTTGGGATAAAAAAAGAAAAAAGAATAAAACTATGATGACCATCTAGGGTGCATGCCTAGAGCCTTTTTGCATAAGAGGTTGCATGTACGGGGAGAAGAATTGGACCGCAGACCTCGTGAAGTTTCGAATAATACGCATCAAGTTCACACTGTTGTGCACAACTGTGGTCTATCACGGACGAGAGATGATCTCTGAAGGCCAATTGCTTACTAAGTTGCCTACGGTTGGGATAAAAAAAGAAAAAAGAATAAAACTATGATGACCATCTAGGGTGCATGCCTAGAGCCTTTTTGCA
>JAOVVI020015032.1:0-11319 GCA_028571085.2 Nepenthes alata | reverse complement strand
CCTGTGTTCACTTCACTTTCCACAATCCCTGATTTATCTATTGTTGCTCGGACCCCGTGAATTTCCGTAACGCAACATTATCAATGGCCTGAAAAAAAGTTAAAGAATGCTTGCCACTGGTGCAACAAAATTCTCAGAAAATAGCATTTATATAATTAATTAATCAATTAATTAATTAATCAATTAATTAATTAATCAATCTTGGGAAAAGTGAAGTTACTTAGATTCTCCGCGTGCAAAAGGGCAACTTTAATGTTGTGACTTCTATGCTATATATATCACTATATATATAAGTGTTATGTATTTTAAAAATTGATTAGATATAATATATATTTTTAAAAATAACTAATGTATTTTAATATGTTATAAGATATTAAAATTGTAAAATATTTTTATTATATGGCATTATTTTCTCTAATTATAGTATCACCACAATTGTTTCTGTAGACATAAGTATGCGTCATAAAATGTCATGAAATCCATGCGAGATGGTCAGTCGTGCAATAATTATCTCCCTTCCCTTAGCAGCTAGAAATTTTACCACTTTTTTATAGCTCAATGTAACTAATAAAATCCCTTTTTGTATTGCTATTTCTTAGCTTGAGAATTATTTCACTGATCGTTTGTAGTAATTTTTATAATATTTTTAACTAATATGATATTTATTTATTTATTTATATAGATTTATTAGTATAAATAAATATATGATACAAAATATTATTGAAAAATATAGTAATAAGATCACCCTTCATAACTGGCTCTGTCAAATTATCTCCATTTTTCTGAAAGAGAGAGAGAGACAGAGAATATAACCACTTTAAACAGGAAAAAACCCTAAAAGGAACAATCAAAAGTTGAAGAAAGAAGAAAACATACCTGTTTCAGACTTTCATGAAGGCTGGAATTTCCAAATTTACATCTCAGTCCTCAAGAATTTTAGAAGTCATAATTAAACTTCCGGTCCCCATTAATTCATGCAAGAATATCGTGACGACCCTCACACCTCTGCCATTAAAGGGCATTTACTTCTTCTCTAAAACAAATAAAAAAGATACCCACAAAAAACCTAATAACTCGAGTTTAAACTCAACCAAAACAAAAAGAAAACAACTTATGCAAACAAAATAACTCAAGAACGAAAAAGGATAAGGTCATAATAAATCAAGAAATCTTTGAAAAAACAAATAAAAACAAAAAAAAAAACAAAAAAAAGCCATGTGTATGTAAGATATATGTCTGAGAAGTATGCTTGGCTCCTCATACGCCATCCACTGAAGCCATCGACGTTCCGGTGGGCTCTGCAAATGGCATACAGGGAGCCAGGCATATACCATATATCATTTTAATCTACCTATACATATAAATATAGATACAGAATGCGTATATGTTAATGATGTTATAAGTATTATATGCACCGAAATTTCGTATCTTTTCCTTCAAATGTCTGCTTTCACTCAATATCATACCCAATTCAAGGGCATGACGAGCACCCCATGTACATGATGCTTGCCTGCATCATGAAGCTTTAGCGAGCTAGAGGGAGAAGTATAAGAGAGAGGACAGTAAATGGGAATGGAGGATGGGATAAATGTGGTCTTCTAAAAGAAAGAAAAGTTTACTTGAATGGGCTATTGTAATATGTTTCCTTCTGATCTAGAGAGACAAACGAAATGCCATGCTAATATCTTAAGAACTTGCAGAAATCAAGCATGGAAGATCGTGTGGAAAAAGAAGATAGGAGCTAACTTTGGTGGGTTTTTTTTGTGTAGCTGTGAGAGAGAAGCAAGCTGCTTTTGCCCACCTAATATAAGACACGCCACAGGACAGCCAGAAGATAGAGAACTGAGGGGGCAGAGGTAATGGGTTAGGGCAAGCTCAGACCACAGTTACCCGGTTTTCTAAAATAAATAAAATTATAATTTTTTTAATTATAAAATACATATTATTTAACAACTATAGCTTAAATTAAAATAAATTATGAGCATAAAAAATTTAAAATAAAATGTACTGTATCTATCATATGGAATATTAATGATTATAATTTGAACTCTCCTTTGTCATCCAAGGAGAGCTCTCAAATCCATATCACATGAATCCGCCAGTGACCCGTAACTATATATGGATTGAAATCTTGCTTATTTATTTCCTTTTGAATTTCTCTTGGTATTAAAAGCAGAGTTTGCTTTGCTTTACTCTTCTGAACCCCATTTGTCTGCGAGCGCTTGGAAGACATAGAGATTCCTAATCTTCTTATATCTTACTTACTGCCTGCCACTACTACCACCCTCTTCCAAATAAATAAATAATTATACTCCCAATAAAGTTTAAAAATAAAATAATAATAATAATATATATATAATTATCGTGCTTTTTATTTCCTTTTTATTCTTGCTATCACATTTGATTCACTCTCCATATTTATTGATTTTATACGGTTAGGATCGAGCCTTTAATAAATACGGAGAGATTCGCATGCATCTCTTTTTTGATTGACTATGGAGTGATATCCTTTCCGACTTCATTACCTAACTCATCGACTGTGCTACAAGCCCATCTGTCCACTTCTATTATTTTACGATGGTTCATGATCATGATTTCATATTTAAAAATCGAGTTATTTTTGAAGTATAAGTGGAAGGCATGGCAAAAGTTTTTAATATTATCGAGCACAATGCCTACGCGTGACTTCCCTCTAGCTTGGTAGCTTTATGTTACCTGCATTATTTTTCACACCGATAATGTGTATGTACATATGTTTATAATATAATACAGACACTTGATCGTTTTTATCTCTAGATAAAACAGAGACGTATATAGCTTAGATTTAAATTCGGTTGGATATGGGCTAAGCACTTATAGAAGAAGAGGAGTTACTCCTATTTTACTCCATAGTCTTATATTTTTGATAAGTAAGTCAATGTATTCCACCCAAAAGAAATTATGTATTAGCAAACAAAATCACTCAAGATATAGAGAGGGATCACCCAAAAAATAATCTAACCCCAATGTTTAAAACAAAGACAAACACAAAACGGAGACCGAAACCCCTCTCCTACCACATCAAGGGGCGTAACCCAATTACATAATATTGAAAGACACATCAATACTCGAAAAATATTTGTCCATCAAGAGGTTGCAAATAATATGAGTCATCTCATCTCCATCAAAGGAACAATAAGGATCAAAAAGACAAGTATTTTGATCATTTCATATACAATAGATAGTGGTCACCAATGTTATTCTGGATTGGGTGTGCTTAGAATATTTCATTTTTTATTTGATCGCGGCCAACTCAATTGCTCTATTCCCATTATTATACGACTAAGAGCAATGAGTTTTGTTACGAATAACACTCTGGATCCTTTTAGTAATAGCATATCTGAAAAATCAATGATTTACAGATTTTTCCTCACATTTGCACCATGCACAGTAAGAAAGAATGTGAATAAATTGTTGCCTATTAAAAGTCCCAATACGATCTATGATGACCAGGTAAAATGATTAAAAAAAAAAAAGTGATAAATGACTTTAAGGCCTCCACACAAGGGTGGCCCAAGCCATTTTAGCATATATTAGCTAGAAGATCCCTCTTGCTGACTTGACATAAAAGACGTCGTTGGTCTCAAGGTCCCAACAAATGAAGTCCAAGGTCCCAACAAATGAAGTCTATGGACGAGGGATTAGGGGAAGTAAATGTTGGGGGGTCACTGTCATGTGAATGTTCTGATGACCGGAGGACTTGGACGAAGCACGGGGACCTTGTGTGTTACTATGATTCGCGGACTTATTCACTGAAGAGTCCATGAACTATGCACAGGATAAGTAGAAGAAATTCTAGTCAACAAAGTTCACCGAAAATTTTGAACGGGCAACAATAGCCAATCAACCTATTGATCGGCTGAAAGTATGAGCTGTCTAACATTACTAAAGAAGCCAGAAGGACAACAGACCGGTCAACAGAGGCATTGATCGGCCTTGTGGAGATGACGGTCAACGGGGTATTGATCGGCCTTGTGAAAACACGGACGATAGAAGATTGGCCGTCTACTAAGGAATCCAAAAGGGAGTCAGCTCAGAGGATTTTATGAGCAAGTGTGATACTAGGTAGTTAGGTAGGACCCGTTTTTGGACAGATTATATTCATATCGTTGGTAATAACAGATTTTGTTAAAAAAATAGAATACTTTTCAGATTTGCTAAATATATGCGTCTGTATTAAAAGAAAAGAGTAGAGGCACTAGGTAAAATTTTTCTAAGTGTGAAAAACTGCGAGAGTAAAAAACAGTGAAGAAAGTAGAGAGAGAATCGTGAGCGAAAACAAAGTGTGTTTCTTTGTATTGCTTGTATTCTATTCTTCAATTTTTTTTCTCTGATGCCTGTGTAACCGTGAAAAAATTATTCCCAACCTCATATAGTGAAATTAGTTCTGTAGACTGATTATCCCGTGATTTTTTTCTTATTTGTGAAAGATTTTTTAAGTAAAAATTAGCGTGTTCATTTTCTTCTTTATCATTCCATTTGCCGTGTCTATTTGTGATGGAAGTTGGACACCATCTATTCCAACAAGTAATATCAGAGACCGGTTAAAAACTCTGTCTAAATGGCGTAATTATTTTCAAAGAATCTGTCATTTAGTAAAAGTAGTTCAACAAATAGGGCAACTTCATCCTTTGATAACAGAGGTTGTAGAATATTCTAATCAGAGAAGGAATAATAAAGACACTGAAAAAAAGGATGAGAAGTTTGAAAATCTAACCAAAGATGAACGACAAGATAAAAGAGACATTACCAACTGTACTATTAAACAATACATTGTGGACAATACTCTCCAAGTGGTCCTCAAACTGACTGACCTGATGGAGGTTTGGAAGAAGTTGGTGAGTAGATATAAGTCTAAATCTTTGACAATCAAGATACACATAATGAAATAATTTTATGGTCTGTGGTTGTCAGAATGTGAGAGTTTTGAAAAGTATTTGGACGAGTTTAACAGGATACTAACACAGATGTCTATCCTTGATGAGGAAATCAAGGAGGAGGATAAGACATTGGTACTCCTGGCCTCTCTGTCAGCCTTTTTTGACCACATAGTCACAACCTTATTGTTTGAAAATAATACTCAAAAATTGGACGAGGTTATTACCTCCTTACTCATGAATGAGTCAAGGCAGTAATAAAAAATTTCAGCATCTTCTCATTCTGAGGTACTTGTGATCGAGTCTAGTGGAATGAGTAGAGGACGCAGCTAGAAACCAGGAGAGAAATGCCGTAACAAAACACGATCAATGTATCAAAATATTAAGTGTTATCATTATGGTAAGAAGGGACACGTTAAGAAACACTACTTAAAATGAAGACGTGAAAATACAGAGAAAGAGAAATGAGATAAATGACAAGTAGAGGAAACGTGCTCAGTCTCAGTGGTCCCAAGAGGCGACCTCCTGTTGACATATGAAGAGAGTGTGGCAAGCCAGACGGACCATGAGTCCGGATGGGTGGTTGACTCTGACGCTTCCCTGCATGCCACATCCAGAAGAGGGATTGTTCACATCGTACACTCCAAGAGACTTTGGAGTGATAAGGATGGAAGATGAAGGGACCTTTTTAATTGTTGGTAAAGGTGATATTGTTCTGGATACCAATAATAGGACGTAATTGATGTTGAATGATGTATGTCATATCCCTGACATCAAATAGAATCTCAACTGGTCGGTTGGATGATAAAAGTTACTGTAATACCTTCTGTGAAAGTGAGTGAAAACTAACTAGAGGATCGCTTGTTGTGGCAAGAGTAAAAAAGTATTTCAACCTATACGTGATGAAGGCCTGTGCAGTTGCTGGAGACGAGAACACTACAATCAGTGAGGAGTTGGATGATTTGTGGCACAGGAGGTTGGGCCACATGAGTGAACGCAAATTGTGTCATCTAGTCAAGAAGGGTCTTATCCCAGAAGTAAAGGAGGACGGACTGAAGATATGTACTCACTGCTTGACCGGCAGGCAAAGGATAGTCTCATTCCAAGGCGACTCATCCTCTGTAAAGGTGAAGATGTTTGATCTCATCCACACAGATGTGTGTGGACCATTCAATGAGAAATTGTTTGATGGAGCCCAATACTTTATTTCTTTTATTGACGATTGTCCCAAAAAAATGTGGGTCTATTACTGAAAACTAACGAGCGAGTTCTCGGTATATTTGAGGAGTTTATACTCTAGTTGAGCGTCAGACGGGAAAGAAATTGAAGGCCGTCCGAAGTCATAATGGCAGTCAATACATAGGGCCTTTTCATGCCTATTACCGGTCTCACGACATTAAACATAAAAAAATACCACAAAAAATGCCACAGTTGAATGGAATGGCCGAGCAGATGAACCGTACGCTTTTGAAGAGAGTACGGTGCATGCTTGTTGAAGCCAAGCTTTCTATATCGTTTTGGGCCAAAGCACTGAAGACGGCATCCTACATCATCAATAGGTCGCCCAGTAAACCCTTGAAGGGAGAAGTACCGGAGAAGATATGGTCAGATAAGGAGCCATCTTATGACTATCTATAGATATTTTGATGTAAAGTCTTTGTTCATATCTCAAAGAATGAAAGGACCAAGTTGAAATCAAAGACGATATAGTGCATCTTTTTGAGTTATGGGAAAGATGAGTTGGGTTATAGAATTTATGATCTAGCGGAGAGAAAGCTTGTCCGATCCAGGCTTGTGACCTTTGTTGAGGATGAAACAAATGAGGATAATGGCAGGAAGTTCAAATTTGATATTGACCGAACGGATAAGGTGAGTGTTAAAGTTTTCCGTCTAGAGACCCTGCGGGACGAAGAAATTGGCCCTATTGTGGCCGAGGATAGTAATAAGGCCATGATGGCACCAGACGAGGACCAGGATGAAGTCACTCGTCAATCGATTGAGGACGTTCCTGTCATACGATCTTCAAGAAACAAATGGCCGTCTGTCCGCCCGCTCTCAAGTAAGTATATCCTACTCACTAATGTCGGAGAGCCTGAAACTTTTAAAGAGGCCATGAATGATGAAATTAAGGAAAGATGGCCGAAAGTTATGATGGATGAAATAAGCTCTTTCCATGAAATCATACCTTTGATCTGGCCGAGCTGTCTAAGGGGAAAAGAGCCCTAAAGAATAAGTGGGTTTTTCGTTTGAAAACGGATAAGAATACCATGAAACCGAGGAATAAGGTATGACTAATGGTAAAAGGTTTTTTTCAATGGAAGGGTGTTGACTTTGATGAGATTTTTACTATAGTGGTAAGCTGTCCTCCATAAGGGTTGTGTTGGGCTTGGCTGCTGCTAAAAATCTTGAAGTTGAGCAAATGAATGTCCGGAGGGCTTTCATCCATGGTGACATTGAGGAGAAAATTTATATGAAACAGTCGAAAGGATTTAAAGTTAAGGGGAAGGAATGACTTGTTTGTTGTCTAAGAAAAAGCATGCATGGATTAAAATGGGTTCCTAGACAGTGGTACATAAAATTTGAGTCAATTATGATTAGTCAATGGTACTAGTGGACTACTTATGATCACTGTATATTTTTACACAGATTTTTTGAGGTTAATTTTATTATCCTTTTCTTGTACGTGGATGACATATTAATTGTTGGACGCAATAGTGATCAGATGAGGGGGTTGTAGGACCAACTTTGGTGATTGTTTGCCAAGAAGGATCTGGGATCGATGAAATAAATTCTTGGCATCAGAATTGCCTGAAACCGAGAGGTAAGAAAATTGTGACTGTCTTGAGAGAGTTACATTGAGAAAATACTCCAACGATTCAACATGGACAAATTTAAACTTGTGAGCATACTGTTGGCAAACCACCACAGGCTAAGCACACGCCAGTGTCCATTCTCGGACGAAGAGAAGGTATACAAGAGAGGTGTTTCCTATTCCTTAACTGTGAAAGGTTTGATGTATGCCCTAATATGTACAAGGCCGAATATAACACATTGTTGGTACAGTCAGCCAGTTTTTGTCAATCCCAAAAAGGAGTACTGGTTCGCGATCAAGTGAATCATGAGATGCATTCGATGAACTTCTAAGAAGTGCCTGTATTTTAGAAGTGACAAGTCTCAACTGGTGGACTACTCAGATGCTGATATAGCCGGGGACATTGACAGTTGTAAATCTACCTCGGGATACTTCATGAAGTTTGCTGAAGGTGCAGTTTTCTGACAATCTAAGTTGTATAAGTGCATTGCCCTTTCAACTATTGACGCCGAGTATATCGTAGTGACAGAAGCTTGTAAAGAGATGTTGTGGATGAGGAAATTTATTTAAGAATTGGTTCTGAGACAGGAAAAGTATGAGGTACTTTTTGATAATCAGAGTGTCATATATCTCTACAAGAACTCTTCATTCTATTCTAGATCAAAACACATTAACGTTCGATACCATTGGGTGAGAGACGTTACCGAGCAAGGTTTGCTATCACTAGATAAGGTCGATACTGAAGAGAATTGGGTGAACATGTTAGCCAAGATTTTGCTAGAGGGTAAGAATGAAACTTGCTATAAGCTGGTTGGGTTGATGGATTTAACTTTTCCACGGTCGAGAGGAGAGGTTTGTTGGGGGTCACTCCCGTGTGAAAGTCTTGATCACCGAAAGGCTCAGATGGAGTACGTGGACCTTGTGTGCTATTATGTCCTGCGAACTATGCACACGATAAGTAAAAGGAATTTCAGTCAACATAGTTGACCAAAAATTTTGAATGGGCAATAATAATCGGTCAATCTGTTGATCGGATGAAAGAATGAGTTGCACAACATTGTTCAAGGATCCTAGAAGTACAACCGACCGGTCAACAGAGACATTGACCGACCATGTAGAGAAGACAGTTAACAGAGCGTTGACCAGCCATGTGAAGAACGTGAACGATGAAATATTGGCCGTCCACTAGGAAATCCAAAAAGGTGCCAGCTCAGAAGAGTTTTTGAGTATGTGTGATCTCATGTGGTTATATAGGAGCCATTTTTGTATAGAGTAATTCATATTATTGTTAATGACAGATTTTATCAAAAAAATAGAATATTCATCATATTTGCTCAATATATGTGTCTGTATTGAAAAAGAAGAGTAGATATACTTGGTAAAATTTTTCTAAGTGTGAAAAACAGAAAAAGTGAAAAAAAGTAGAGAGATAATCATGAGCGAAAACAAAGTGTGTTTATTTGTATTACTTGTGCTCTATTCTTCAATTGTTTTCTATGGTGCCAGTGTAACCGTGAACAAATTATTTTCAACCTCACCTAGCAGAATTGATTCCGTAGACTGATTATCCCGTAGTTGTTTTTCTTATTTATGAGAGATTTTTCATGTAAAAATTTATGTGTTCATTTTCTTCTTCCTCATTTCTTTTACTGTGTTTGTTTTTGATGGTAATCGGGCACCATCTACCTAACAGTAAAAAGGCTAAGAACTAATAAATGATCCCATCCCACCGCCGGCTAAACTTGAGGTGTCCATCTCCATCAATTACTCCAGATAACAAATTTCACAGTAACATTCCTTTAGAGGCCTAGATCAATCGTACCATGATTAGGAAATGTCAAGGTCAAGGGTTCCAAAGAATGCCAAAAATCAAACCAAATGAAGGTGCTTTTCTCGTTGCCCACTACATAGCACATAAAAGGTCTCAATCGATGCCAACCACATAGCACATAAAAGGTCTCAATCGATGCCAGAGATTTATAATTTTGGGGAAGATTCAATGGATGAATTGTGAAATTTTATAGTCTAAAGCATAATAAATAATTTAGTGAAAAATAAAGACCCGACTGCTAATTATTATTTATTTTTTGGAGTGAGTAATTTCTCGTTATTTAATATGTAAGTCAGAAGAAATACATTGGCCTATAAGTGAAGGTTTGGTTTAAAAATCTGTGAAGTTAATTATGGATAGATTGATAATGGCAATTGGTAAAAAAATTTCTAACTATAATTATATGAGAGAAAGAACCAAATCTCACCTATATGATGAGAGGTTGGGTGGAATATTTTATAAGATGAAAAATAATATAAGTGCCTAATTTAAAATGCTGTATTATGGATACACAATTTAATTATTTTTGGGACATTTTTGATGGAATATTTCATTCATCTATTTATATAATAAATTTACATAAAAATAGATTAATAAATAAATATTGTATGTCACGGAGCCTGTTCTAGATGTAACTAAAGAATATTTTCTTCAAATTTGAAAAGGGAAGAGCATGTGATAGCTTTGGACTTATTTCCATGAGTGCTAGCAATTTACATTGCTCATAACAAAACAAAAATATCAAACATGACACAATTTTACAATGGATCACAACTGAGCATTCCAAAATGAGAAATATTTGCAAATATCTTTTTTATTTGTTGTTTAGGTATTTTCAATTAATGTAATTTATTTATAAAATGATTCAATTTAAAAGACTATATAACATATTATTGGGTTTTGATCACTCCTTTATAGGTATCACAATAAACGGATAGTCATCGAAAAGTTGCATGATATTAATGAGAGAATTATAGACCAACAATTGAGGCATTGATTTTAGAAGAGGTGCGCTTGAGGTGTACTCGAGGGGAGCTCGAACACCGATTCCAATAGCGCTTGCGCTTAAGGCATGCCTGACGGGCGCTTGAGTGTAACTTAGTATATAAATGCACCTAATGCGTTCTATGGTATTACAAATTTAAATCTCACATAAGAAGTATTGCACAGAAAAAAAAGAGAAAAATGGAGAAGAAAAAGAGATTATTTATCTTATTGAGATCCGATTTGAGTTTCGTTCTGTTAGTCGCCTTGTGTATTGACACATTCCATGACTTCGTGGGGGCGTTTGATTACCTACAACATCATCCGTGCTTGGAAGACTTTTTCATCTGTCTCATGCTAGCGGATTGTTATCGTCAAATCTCAGCGTTCACGCCGTATTACTCTATATTTCTGCCCCTCCAAGGATCGGCTCCCACTGGGTGCCCGAGGCACCATCTAGGTGCGCCCATGTCATGTGTGCTCGGTGAGCACTCGAGGCACATAGCGAGCGCTCACTGTGCGCTCCATTGGCGCTCGAGCGCCCGCATCTGGGTTCCCAAAACCTAAGTCGCGCTCGCCAAGCGCTCGAGCGGTGAGGGCCTTTGTTTCTAATGGCTCATTATTTTCGAGATCCTTTTTGGCTATATATATATATGTCTTATGTTTTTAAAACCCTAATTCTTCCAGCAGAATTTTGAGGAGTTTTTTTCTCTTGCAAAGTCATCTCTCTTATGCTCAATTATTGAGAAAACTTGATATAAACACTCGTGCTCCAT
>JAOVVI020015031.1:0-11319 GCA_028571085.2 Nepenthes alata | reverse complement strand
TTGTCTCAATTATAAATATGTATAAATAATTATATGATAATTTAAGACATGTAAAAGTATATATATTTAAAATTTAAAGACATATAGGAATATGAAATAAAATTTAAAGGCATGTAAGAATACTATTATCAAAATTTAACTCATAAATATGATTTACATGGATTTAAAATATGTATTTAATAAAAGTTTTGAGGTAAGAGTATAATCACATATATGCAAACTATAATAATTTTAAATATAAAAATAACACATATATGAGTATTTGAAATAAAAAATACTCAAAGAGATTAGAAATAAATAGTAATAAAATAAGAATAAATTTAGATACATTTATCTTTATTTGATTTTATTAAAAGATCTCTTAATTTTACTTTAATTTTTTTTCTTTCTCTCTTCTTTTCTCTCTCTTCCTCTTTTCTTTCTCTCTTGTCTTAAAAGTTTAGCTAAAAATGAGTTAAAATCAATCAAGACACAAATTTATAGAAAATGGGCACATGAGCGTCGATCAAGTGTCGATCATGCACTGAGTCATATTTCATACTTGCACACGAGCGCACATTAAATGCCAATATCCTAAATACACATATCCGCCATTTGAGTACACTTTAGGCGTAAGCATTCTACCTAAAATGAGCTCATGCGTGGGTTAGATAGATCTGGTGCCACTCACCTTAACTTATTCATATCCAAAACTTAATTTTTTGGCCCAAAATTTTAATTAACGTAAAAAAATCTATTAATATAATTAACTTGGTTATCATTAAAAATAACATTTAAGAATTTATACCTTAATTTAAACTTATTAGTCTCAAGTCCTAGGCCTTGAGGTAAGCAGCTTTTTACTATCATGATGGTTGCTCGGTTTCTTTGGACCTATACTTTAAGTGACCGCCTATTTAAATTATCATAAGTAACTAACAGGGTATTGAAATTGTCTGTCATATTCAAGGTCAACCTTGATATGTGTGAAGCACCTATAATAGTTTAAATAAGTATACAAAAATACAAAACTGAGTTTGAATGGAACATAATATGTTATTTGTTAAGTGGGCAAATTGAACATAAAATTATTCATTTCGTAGTATTACCGACACTAAGATGATCCTTCCTAAGCAGGTGAGGGCTTGTTCATGTGTGCCAACTTCCTAGTGGCCTGGATGTTTTGTAGTGGCAAGTTTCCAACTTCAAATGCATGTTCGTTCACCTTTCAGTTGTAGTATTTGGCCACCCATTGCTGGTACACTATAACCTTGATGAACTCTATGTTTTTGCCTTCCTCTAATAGGTCTAGATTTTGCCTTAAAAGCTGAGAGTTTTACTCGTGTTTGAAGTTCATCACCTGGTAAATGAGAAAGCTTATCTCTGCAAAGATTACGGCTTTTGTCATGAAACATATGCTAAAAGACGTTTCCATGGTGGTTTCTCTTGGGATTATTCAATATGCCAAGAGTAACGAGGAAATCTCATTAGCCCATGCTCCTTTGGCTTTATGTAGCTTGACGTTTAGCACATTGATGATTGTCTAGCTAGTTACTTCTGACTAATTGTTCATTTAGGGATATGAGATTGACATGTGGACAAAATGAATCCAAGGCTATGATAATAGTTTTCGAACCTTTTGTTAGAGAATTAAGTGTTGTTATTAGTGACTATTACTTTACGGAGCCTGAGTTGAAATACAATGCTTTAGCACAAGAATTCAGTGGCATTCTTCTCAATGATTTTATCCAGTTAAAAGTCAATCACCCATTTTGTGAAATAGTTAAGACTGATGGTGATAACTTTTGTCAACCGATAACTAGCCCCTAGTGTGAAACTCTAAGGAGCCTATTGATATTTAAGCCCATAGGCTTCTTTGGGATGCTTCCATAAATCTAGCAATTAGCATACTTTTTGATTAACTCTAAGCTGTCTCTCTTTATAGTCGACCAATAACATCCCTACGTCACTATTTTCAAGGTTAGGTTTTTCTCCCCCTTGTGTCCCAGGAAATGCCAAGATGATCTTCTCAAAGCACATAGTCATTCTCCACTAGGGTCAAACAATGCATTCAAGGTGCCAAGTAACATCTCCGATACAATGACCCATCCAGTATTATGTACTAGTCAGCAGTCTTCATTATTCGTTTGGTCTCTATTTAATCGACTGGTAACATGCTAGATCGAAGGTATTCTAAGTAAAGGCTCAACTAAGTTTTCTCATGAGACACTTTGAAAACTCTATCTTGTTCCTCTATACTAGATTTCTATCAAATCTTTGACATATTCCTAGTATGTTACTTTAGGCAGCTTGAAGTTGCCATTTTATGGGGATGATCACCTTTTCTATTTGTCTTTTTGCAGCAGATGGATGATTTTGTATTTGTCAAGGTTTGATAAGAGAGTTAGGGCCTTACTAAGTTATTTAGCCAATTAGGATTGTTGGCTTCGAAGTTAACCAACACTTTGTTAACCACTAGCTTGGATTGCTAAAGATGGTTAGGCTTTTAATAGACTACTCCTTAGCTACTTTTAATCTAGTTAATAGAATCTTATACTCATCCATATTGTTGGTCACCTAAGATCTAAATGTGATGGTGTATTTCAGCTCCATGTCTTCGTGGGATGTTAGGATCACTCCCACTTTACTACCTGTTTGACAAGATGTCCCATCCACATGAAGGTTTAACGGAGGTAACTTTATACCGAGGGGAGCCCCTGAGGGTTCTATGATCTTCTTTTCTAAGCCTAGGATCATCATCTTGATGATGAAGTTCTCAAAAGTTTGGCTCTTTATTGTGGGTTGGGCTCAAAGCTTTATATAAAATTCACTCAATTTAATTATTCACTTGATTAAATTTCTACATATTTTTGGCCTCTAAAGGATCTCTTAATTAAGAGGTTGGTCAATTAAAACTACTATCTTTAAGGCTGGAAGTAGGGCTGAAGCCTTCCTGTAGTGAGCACCAAGGCCAATGCAGTCTTCTCAATTTGAGTATATGTCGTTTTTGTGACGACAAGAATCTTACTGATGTAATACACTGTTTTCAGCACCCTTGACTCTTTTTTTATCATGATGATGTTTAGCGCTAGGTTAGATATGGTCAGATATAAGTACAAGTCCTTACCATCTTCAGGATGGATTAGTAGAGGTGGGAGCGCCAAGTTTTCCTTTGACTATTAGAAGGCCTATTAGCACTTGTTCGTCCATTGGAACCTATCCTTATTAACCTATCTCATAATCTTGCAGAATGGTAAATATTTCTCAGTAAGTTTTGCTACAATTTGCGACAATGCTACTAACCACCCAGTAAGCCTCTTGATATCCTTGACCATCTTGGGTGGCTCCATATCAATGAGAACTTTCATTTTTTTCAGGTTAGCTTCAATGATACGTTGAGAAATTATGAAACAAAGAAACTTACTCAAAATGACTCCAAATACATATTTAGTTGGGTTCAATTTCATTTGGTAAGTCCACAACACATAAAAGTTTTTGGTCAAGTCATTGATGTGGTCATAGGCATGTACACTCTTGACCAAAATGTCATCCATGTACCCCATTATATCATTGCTGATCTATTGCTCAAACATATTGTTTATGTACTTTTGGTATGCCATTTTAGCATTTTTTAGGCCTAAGGATATTACTTTACTATAGTAAGTGCCCTGCTCCATCATGTATGAGGTTAACTCTTCATCATCTCAATCCATTTAGTTTTCGTTTTCCCTTGAATATGCATCTATAACGCTTAGTAATTGGTAATCTAATTTTAAGTGTATTAATTGGTCAATCTTGGGAAGTGGATAATTATTTTCAGGAGATATTTTATTCACATTTATAAAATTGACACATATTTTCTATTTTCTATTACTTTTCTTTATTGAGACAATATTAGATAACCAATTTAGATATTAGACTTCTATAATGAATCTTGCATTGGTTAATTTCTTGACCATTTCCCGTATGGTTAATAATTTTTTGAAAGAATGTTTCTTCCACTTTTATCGAATAGGTTTGTCACTAGGGATGAGACTCAACGTGTGAGTCATTATTTTTATTAGAATTCCCACCATTTTTGTAAGCATACACACAATAATGTTTGTGTTGCTCTACAAGAAGGTCATGAAGCCTTTTCTTAGATTTTGATCCAAAAAAGATTAAATATGGACATATTTATTCGAGTTCATCAGATCCGAAGGAGCTCTGATTGGCATTTTATCGAGCTAATGCTGTTACAGAGAGCTTCATCTTAGATGTCAAACTCATTCAATGGGTTGAGGGAAGTCGAGCTGTTGATCTGGGTTAAGTAATTACTTTATCAACTTGGATTCCTTTCACTCCTCTAATATCACTTTTAGTTTTGATTTTTATTTTTAAATATGGAAGGGAAGTTATTGCCACAAATATGCTCAAACATGGCTAACCTAAAATGACATTGTAGATTAAGGGTAAATCTACAACCAAGAAAATAATGAGATGAGAGGCCAACATAGGTTGTTTTGCCAACATGACTTCCGAGTGTATGATTCCCTTTAAATGGACTAGCTTGTTACCTAAAATCATAGAGAATATTTTTAGCACTATCATTATCAATAAAACTTGTTTCACTGAGTAGTCCTTAATTCCATTCAAAATAAGTATCAACATAACAAGAAAATTAGATTGGGGGAAATCACAGGAGATATATTATTGTTACTAAAACCAATAATTTTTTTTTCTTGACTCTAACTTTTGCCTTTTATTGGTGGAAGCTTCATCCTAATTCTCCTAAGTTGTTGCCCTCTTCAATTTAATGAATATCATATTGATGACTCCTGCTACCATCAGATCGCAAGATTGCTCTGATGGATTTGCAATCATTGTCCTTCTAAGCTATTCTGGATTTTTATAGGTACTTTTAAGGAACCTATTCTAAATCAGTGCCTCAACTATTTTTCATATGGTCATATAGTTCTCAGTACTATGTCCTAGAGATTAATGATATAGTATTTAAATTGATATATTTTCTTTGGTTTCTTGATTGGCTTGGGCAATTTTAGCAACTTGTCATTTAGGATCTTCATTAAAACATTTGCATGGGTGTTGATGAAAGGCATGAGTTAAGGCAACTTGAATGCTTAGTGTGTATCCTGCTTGGTAGTCTGTTGCTTTATAAAGTCAAAGGCCAGGTTGATTGTTGTTGTTCCTCCACTTAACCTCTTCCATACTGCCCCAGTGAGATTCCGAGTCTAGGAGATTCAGCCTCTTGGCATTGTTAGCCTCCTCTATTGCATTATAGCCCCGAATGATTGCCTTGACCTCTAAAAATATATTAGCTCTTGCTGGATTGTTGACTTGAGGATGTTGCCAATTTAAATGGTTACCATAAAGACATTCAATTTTATGTCATCAGTGAGCTTTAACATGCTTTGAATTTTTAGATTAAATCAACTGAAGGAGTATTTGAGGCTCCGATTAGGGGCCTACTTAACTCTAATAAGGTGTTATAGTTGCTTCTATTCCTTCCTGCTAGAGGTGAAGTGGGATAAGTATTGATCCAGCAATTTTGGGAATATCCTAGTGGAGTTTTTTCATAATCTATAGAACTAAATCTGAGCTTTCAAAGCCAAGTAAGGTATAAAAGTAGTCAATGTTATCTATTGAATCAGTGCTTCCATTGTATGGCTTTAGTTTTCATCTTAAATTTTCAGGGGAGGGCATGCCTCCTTATTTCTAAGGCAATTGGGGTGTGGTCCAAATAGGCTATACAGCTTGATGGGTTATCTCAATAAACCTACTTCTATATTCTTTTAGTTCTATCTTCCACATCTATTGTGGAAGCTATTTATATTTGCTTTGAAGAAAATCCTTAATTTTGAATGGTTTGCAAATATGCTTGTTATATACCTAGTTAGATGATACATAAGATACTATTATAGGATCCCTCCTCTTGGTGAGAATGTTGCTCGGAATCCCATACATATCGGGGACTCCATCTTTCTAAGGTTTTTTCCCTATCTCCAACTTTTAAATGACCTTCAAGGCACGAGTCTTGATTGTGTGTGCGGAGTTGGTTGATCGACTAAAAAATTAACTTAGGTTACGTTTGGTTGGAGGAAATAAGGTGGGAATATAATTTTTATTTCATAAGAATAGAAATTTTTTCATTTAGTTACAAATTTAATCAGGAATAAATATTTTCTGAGAATTATTATTTTCACAAATATGGAAATAACAATTTCCACATTTATTATTATTATTATTATTATTATTTTGTATTATTAGTATTATTATTATTATTAGGTATTATTATTACATATTATTATTATTATTATTATTACTATTCCCACCTTATTTCTCATACTATTCTATAAATCAAATAATAGAATATTAATTTTTATCTTATTCTATTCTAACAACCAAACGTGAGAATAATAATTCTAATTCTATTATCATCCTATTCTATTCCCTAAAAAAACTATTTTATTCACACATTATTCCATTCCAACAACCAAGCGTACCGTTAGTACTTCCCACTTTGTTTTTCTGTCTAAGCATTTTCTACCTTCATATGCATAGTTTGGACCTAGGCCTCTATAACTATCCAATAACCTAATCGGCCGGTTGGCGTTCCGTAGCTTGTAGTTTGATTGGGCTCTGGTCAAGGCGACCTTTCGTGGGTCTTAATCTGTTAGGCCTCATTTGAGTTTGTCTTGTTGGTTCTCCAATTCTTTTGGCATTCTCATGCCCAATCGGCTCCATCAGCGTTTGAGCCTCTATTTGTATGCCTAGGCCTAGATTAATTTTGATTTTTCGCTGGACCCAACACTCTATCACAAATTCTAACTAAAGAATTTATAGAAGACCAACTCGAGCAATGGCAATAGGAGACCAAGGAAACAATACATCTAGTGTTTTAACAAGTGCATGGATCTTCGGCGGAACACACGGAGGATTAAAATCAGAAAATTGACCAAAAATTGTGCATATTTTTTTTTTGAAATTAGAGATCCTATCCGTCACAGAGGGCCTGCTTATTTATCTAACATCAAAGCACAATAACCCTCCTTACTAGAGGGTGATGAAAGATCATCCATGAATCTATCTTGTAATCAACGAACCAAAGAAAGGGGGGGGGGGATATCATGCCAAGTATACAAATAACAAGTCTAATGTTAATGTATCTCAATCCTTAGGACATATATCATCAAACGGACCGAACACCAAGCCTTTATCGTATTTTGGGTGGTGTGCGTATACACAATGTTTCTAAAGCTCATAGGTCATCCCCACTTTTAGCAACCGCTTTGGAAGCATATCAAACACCTCATCACTCTGCCTCAGATTTCTCTTCAAGAAACAGTATAAATAATTGATCAAAATCCTCTTTCCTATGCCTGCTCCTTCGCAAGCAACGACTTCACTCTGTCCCATCAAATGTACAATCCCTGCGCCCGCTGCCCCGTCCAAAGCTCCAAGCTCTCGCTCAATCTCCTCCTGTTTCTTCGCACCATCATCGGAAGTCTCGCCTGCGTTGAACAGTATGTCTTCTTTGACCAAGTCTTTCAATCTATCCACCAACATTTTTTCGAAGGGCTCTTCCATGTTGCGTATGTCCGTGTACCCAAATCGAACGATACAATGAAACACGTAGAGCTCTTTTGGTTGAACTCTTCTGAAGAGCAGTCTTTCTTCTGGGGGAACCTTGCTTATAGGCAACGACTTTAAAGAGAGAGTATAACCGAGTGCAAGGCAGGAACATTTGCCACATAATGCTCAAATATGGGAGGGATGCCATGAACGAGTTCAGAGTAGAAGATAGCAAGCCCTGGGATGAAATAAATGTTTGGTTGAGAGATGACCTCCCTCACCTTGTCAGGTGATACCTTGTGAGCCATCTCGTAGTAGTACTTTCGTCGATACACATCATTCCATACAAACATCACGATCATGAGGATCATAGCAAAGGCAAGCGGTAGGTATCCACCCTTGGGAAATTTGTAGAGCACTGAACTCAAGTAAGTCAACTCCACGGACATGATGCAAACCACATATGCGATGGCCAAAAGTATGTTCTTCTTCCACAATAATATCATGACAAGTACTACGAAGGATGATGTGAGACATTCAGCAAAGACCACCGCGATACCTACACGGTATAACGTAGAGGTATATTATGAATCAAGCCATGAGTTCTCTCTTCCATAGTGTTCAATCTTTTATAAAGCTTTTCTATTTCTATTTGAGGGTGCGAAATAAATTATGTTATGATGAAGTAAAACAAATATGGTAGACTTTTGGTATTGTTCCACCTTGGCTATGATGATGGGGAATCAATCATTGGTAGATTTGGGGCATACCATACGCGTTACCGATCTTCTCTGTCGTCCTGAATGCAAGAGTGACACACACGCTTGCGATCATGAGCAAGTAATTCATTTCGGGTATGTAAACTTGGCCGGGGTACTTGGTCGCGTGGGAAGCGCCCGAGCGAGAAAGACTGTTGGATTATGGAAAAGGTCCCTGAAATCATGGCTTGGCTGGCTATGATTGCTGCCATAACAGCCACCACAAACACCGGCCAATACACAACACCTGTATCATTACAAAGGGTGACAAGAATCCATAGTTAGAACGCCTAATATTTTCATACTAAATTCACTAGCAAATGACAAATTATAACGATAATAAAACTGTTGGGACTCGAACCGCTTATTTGAATCTTAAGGAATCAATCAACAACATATAAAAATCAAGTAATAATCATAAATAATGAAGAATACTTAATTTTTACATGAAAAACTCCTTTTAGAATGAGAAAAAAAATCACAGGACGATTCGTCCGAAATATTTTCACTATACAATAAGTTCGGTTAAACAAACTACCAAATATAAAAATACAATACATAATCATAAATAAGATTGAATAGTAGAAAATATAAGACGAAAGAGAAAACATAAAATTGGTAAACGTTCTTCTCAACTTTAAGAATAACGTACCTAAGGTTGACAGAGATTGAAAAATGATTCGAAACTTAACCGGATATTCAAATCTTCATCTTCTCACTTTTTTCTCTCTTTCTCTTATTTCTCTCTCAAAGTCGGCGCTTTTTAGGTCTCAAATATTATATTCTAAAATAATAGAGAATATAATACGAAAGAGAAAAAATAAAACTGGTAAACATTCTTTTCAACTTTAAGAATAATGTACCTAAGGTTGATAGAGACTGGAAAATGATTTGAAACTCAACCGAATATTTAAATCTTCCTCTTCTCACTTTTATCTCTCTTTCTCTTCTTTTTCTCTCAGAGTCAGCGCTCTCTAGGTTTCAAAATTGCAAGAAGTGAACCCTAAAACACGTTAGCACATATTTATACTGCTAACCAGCACTCGAGCGCCTATTAAGTGCACCTCGGGCACAGGCGTCACTGGGTTTGGTGCCTTGGGCGCTCCTTAAGCACGTGGCCACAGTTTTTGGCACCTTAGATGCCTGTTAGGCGCACTTCAAGCATGCACCCACTATTTTTGGTGCTTTGGGTTAGCCTCGAGCACTTTCTCTCTGAAATCAGCACTCATGTGCTTGTTGTGTTCGCGAACACTACAATTCTCTATACCATTACAATACCCGTGTGTGTTTGTTTAAACTACCGAATAACACGTTAAATAAATATGAACCCATACGAAAGTGATCAATAACCTAACAAAAATCTTGTATTTTAGTAATATTCACCTGGGATAGATTTGTAGAAGGTGTCAGTGACATCGTTTAGATGTTGCCTGAGATAAGCAGATTGACCGGAGTACGCCAGCATGACCGAAGGGTATACCACGAAGGACATGCTTATCTGTATCGATTGAACTGTGAAATGACCAAGGTCTGCAAAAAGTGCTTCTGTTCCTGCAATTTGCACACGGTTAATTGATTAAAAGATGTCCATGAGAATTCCACAAGAACTCGGTGGGCGTGGTATGGAAGCCTCTTCTTTCTTGTGTTAGCCGGAGATAGGGCTGCATAGGGAGCAAAGAGAAGAAAGCGGAGATGGTGAATTGGACCGACCGCCCCTTACCTGTTATGCAAAGGACCACACCGCCTAGGGAGACCCATGCGTCTTTCCCGTTTCTCTTGAAGTATTCCACGATGTGCCATGGATTAACAGCTTTGATTACAGATGAGTCATACGTGACGAAGTTGAAGATGCCCACAGCGCCGTTTATCAAGAACCAAATGGAAATTATTGGAGCAAAACTGTAGCCTACTTTGTCTGTTCCAAATCTTTGAACTGAGAAAAGTAAAACCAGGATGAAGACTGATGCCCACACAATCGTGTCTGGAGAACAAAGCAAACAGGAAAAAAAAATATGCTGTTGGTAAAATAGATAGAACTCATAGCATCCACCAGTTTCTCTACAGTTACTGTGTTCAAGTATTTCTCTGAAGTCTGCATTTAGAGAACTTCCAATGCTCAATTTTTTTATCATCATTTTTTTGATTTCGGAGCTAATGGGAAGAAATGATGCTGTTTGAAATATGTGGAATAGATTTTGAGAGAAAATTAGAATAAAAAGTGATTCAAATTAATTATCAAAGTATTAGTTAACAAATACGAGAGAATATCAATCATGAATTCAACAAATCTGAAACTTAGAGTTCCACTAAAAGGACGCACTTACAAGTTAAAATATTAAATGAAATGGGATCAATCAAATAAACTACTTATAATTTATAGAAAATTAGGATGTTTTAGGCTATTAAACTTTTCCATTTTCAGCTTCCTCGAGCCAGTAATGGAGGTGGCAGATATGGAGTGAAGTATTTTAAGGTAATTTATCGTAGTTTTATTTTTTAATTATATCTTTAAAATTTGATGGGTGAGAGTTTAACCTTGAATATTTATTGTCAGTCTTAATATTTATCATATTATTATAATAAGCGATCATGCTATTACGAAAATGATATCTTTTAACTAGACCGGTACCACAAAATTGCTTTTCATTATTATTATAGCTCAGATGTCAGAATTGTCAAACTGTGAAGTAGCCTAACTATAATGCTGTATTATACATATATGTGACGACATTACGGTGTCTTGCTTTCTTCTGTTGTCAATCAGTGCAGTAGTGACTTTTATTAAATTATTTTACAAGAGAGAATAAAGTAGTGTACCTTCGGTCATAGCAGGTGTGGCTGCTTTGATCCCTCCTCCCACAGCTGATAAAACTGCCGTCAAATCAGGAAGCCATGTAAATCGAAAGGCTCAAGAAAACAGCAGTAGTAATAATCATTTCTTTCTTTTTTTTTTTTTTCTTTTTTTTTTTTTTTTTTTTTTTTTTTTTTTTTTTTTTTTTTTTTTTTTTTT
>JAOVVI020015030.1:0-11319 GCA_028571085.2 Nepenthes alata | reverse complement strand
AAAATGGTGAGAAAACTCCTTAGATCATGAAGCTCAAAGTTATGTCTTTTGGTTTTCTCAAGAGAAGCTAAATCAATAAAGCATGTAAGGCTTTCTTCTCAAGTTTAATGGCTTCACAAGATGTCAATAAAGGCTGTGGCGTGCTTAGGGTTTCAAGAAAATAAGGTATGAATTTATAGTGAAGCCAAAAATGCGTTCAAAAAATCTGTCCGTTGGGCCGCCGCTCAAGCAGAGCTCAAGCGCGCGGCGGGCGGCCGGAGGGCGAGCAGCGAGCGGGCGACCTACTGGATTTTCAGCTCGAGCGGCTAGCGAGCTCCAGGCGAGCGGGGGACCTACTGGAATTTCGGCTTGAGCGGGGATCGAGCATCAGGCGAGCGAGGGGGCTTCGGACGGATCGAGCGACTGGAGGGCGGATAGAACGAACTTTAAACCGACAACCCACAACCCGACACTGATACTATAATACATACGGTCACGAAATATACCAATCAGACAAATGTCTCTAAGACATGCATTGGTGTACAGGCGGCGCCCATTTTGCTCTCTGCACGCATGCGTCTTCTTAGACGCCCATTAGTCGCATCTCCTGTGTCTCTTTGATTCTTTGCTTGTGTAAGTCTTTGCACCAAATATGAGGAAACATCTAATTGACTCATTCATTGAAAGTGAGATTCACAAGGGAGTGATAAAAAAATCCAGCACCTAATACACCGTTTAAAGTCTCATTAAGTGCAATTGGTTATATAAATTTACATTTATTATTTCACTTGATTTAATGTAATATCTTTTGAGAATAAGAATAATTTTAAATCACAATTTATTATCTTCACTACAAACTTTCTTAGATATACCTTTTTCATTTTGATGGGGACGCTAGTAACGGGCTAACCTGCAAATGAGGAAACGACCTAAATTTTCAGTGGCTCATTTCTATCTGAACGTTCAACGCTGCCATTGATCGGACGAATAGCGAGTGGGTCGATAGAGGCCTAAGATCAGGACGACCCATCAAAGCCAAGGATGGTCAATACTTCTGTTGACAGGAGAAGTGGCCAGTAGACCAGCCATGACCCAGGACGATGCGGCCCATGTCCAGATTGGCCCACATGTCCATTTTTGATTTACAACGGTCGTCTATCCTAATTTTTTGCATATCCAAAGAAGGCAAGATTCACTGTAACGGTCATCTCCAGAATTAAAGCATATCCCGGGAGGAAGGCGCCAGAATCTACGCACGGTCTGATGGAAACTCTAACGGTTACAAAATATAAAAGGAAGGAGATCATCCCCTTTGACCGTTACAGCTAGAAAAGCGCTTACGTCTATGCAGAAAAAACAATGACCCCAACAGAACACAGGCATCTAGCCCCTCTGCATAAGGAAGCCATCCCATAGCCATGGCTATAAAAGGCCATGGAAGTTGACGCTTTCAGTCACGCATTCTCTTGCTCACAAAAGCTCTTAAGCAGTTACAAAGCTTTTAGAAGCTCTTAGATACTCAAGCAACCCAACGCTCTCTTTCTCCTACTAGTTCCTAACGAACTCAGTATTTAGAGAATTTGCTTCTCACGAGCCATAGCAACCAAGCCACTCTCTCTACAAGTGCACTCTCCCACTTACAAACGCTCTTCTACATCCATTTATGTATCCTTTGTATCTACTTTCTAATTTCAGAAGACCGATTACTGATTTGAGCGTTGGAGTATTTTCGGTGGGGCCAAATCCCACCGTCACTTGACTTCTTGTTTGAACTTGTGGTGTATGGGACCCAAAACTCAATAAACAGAGACTGAAACTTGACGGACTACTTGATTCGAATCTGTTCAAGTTTGGATTTAGAACGCATTATTGGCGTTGTTTGTGAGAAGCTAATGAAAAGCCGATCACTTTCATCTTCACAACTACTGTCATCTTCAAAGTCAGTGCCATCAATCAAAATGGTAAACACTAGAGCTCAAGCTAGCATTTCTGCTAGAGACGCTGCCTCCCCTAATCAGGACCCCTCTATTGGTAACTTGGTCGGAGGGGCACTCGTGCCATTTTTTTTAAAACCTGACCGATCAGATGAGCAATATGTCCAAAATGCTCAAGATGCTCTGCACCTGCCAGAATAAGAAAAAGCAGGGGCTCTGCCCTCCTTAGTTCCCGTTTCGGCTTCCAGGACAGGAAGCCAGAGGAAGAAGAGGCCCGCCAAGAAGGCTATAAGGCCGAACAACTCTCATGCTCTAGAGGCCTCTAACGCCTAGAGTCGTCTAAGGCTTGAAGGGCGCTTGGGCAACAGGATTCCGAATGAGAGTCCAGAGAGGAGGAATCCTTGATACTCCCGGGAAGAGCCAAGGCCTCAGGCTCAGAAGGGAGCCTCCATGGTCGTCCGATTCACTAGCGATAGTAGTCAGCCAGCTACACAACGCACTGCTAAAAGAACGGAGTTGAGGACATACCTGAAATCTAAGAGATTTGGGAACGCCTCCCAAGTGGAGACAAAAGTCGAGAAAATCTGGAACTGTGTGTTCAAAGATGACGACGAACACACCGCTGATCTAGAGAGATCTCTGTTCAACGCTGAGATCTGGAACCGACCATTGTCGGCTAAGTTCAAAATGCCATCACTGAATTATTACAATGAGAACGTTGATCCCATAGATCACCTGGATCACTTTCGCACCCATATGAGTCTCCAAGGCTTGAAGGATTTAGCAATATGTCGATAATTTCCTCACTTTAAAGGAAGACACTCGGATCTGGTTCCACCGGCTCCCATCAAACTCAATCCAGAGCTTCCATGGGCTCACTGATTTCTTTCTGACTCAGTACGCTTCATGCTGCCGAGAAGAGAAACAGCCATGATATCTCTCCCACATCAAGTAGAGACAGGGAGAGAACTCGAGCAAGTTCCTGAAGCGCTTTGCAACAAAAGCTAGAAGGATTTCCAAGCTTATCGAAGAGATGAAGCTCGACAGTTTCATCACTAGGGCTTATGCAACCGTTGAAGAAGCTAATGAGGCGAAGTATCCTAAGAGGACCGACTAACCTTACTCTTTCCCAGCTGAGGGAAAGAGGAAGAACGGTGGCGGCGACAATCCCCACTGGAAGCAGCACAGGACTGAAGTACTGGACCGTAATGAGTACAGGCCAGTCAACATGACTCCTTTAACCAACACAAGGTCTAATGTTCTCATACAAATCCGTGGGGAGAAGTATCTCAAGTGGCCAAAGCTACTGAAGAACATGGAGGGAGAAAATCTAGCTAAGTACTGTAATTTTTATCGATCTCCGGGACACACCACAGAGAATTATAAGGCGATCCAGCGAGAGATTGAGGAGCTCATTTGGAGGGGTCATCTCACCAGGTTCGTCAGGAACCCTGGGTAGAGTTTCGGTACCTCAAGCGGGGAAGGACCAGATCCATCCCAACCACGAAACCGGGTCATGGATGGAGTGGTCAACATGATCAGAATCCGACCGGCCAAAACTTCAGCATATCACAAGGAGCGGCAAGCTGGGTAGAAGAAGCAGAGTGTGGAAGAGAATGCCATTAGCTTTAGTGATAGTGGCATGGATCATGTAATTTTCTTAAACGCTGATCCCCTTATTATATCTGCACTCATTTTAAACGGTACCGTAGACTACCAACTAAAATAATTTTTCATAGATAATGAAAGTTCTAAGGATTTACTTTATCTCGATGTCTTCTTTAAACTCGGACTTAAAAAGCATCAGCTAAAACTTACCGAATGGCCATTGTACGGCCTAGGCAACGAGCCTGTGACTGTCCAAGGAACAATACAGTTGGAGGTCACCTTGGCCACGCATCCCAGAACGGCGAGTTATACACTCACCTTCCTGGTTGTTGAACTGCCTTCTGTATACAACGTTGTCCTAGGCCGATCGTGCCTAGCATCGTTTGGAGCGGTCACCTCAATACCGCATTTAAAAATAAATTTTCTAACAGCATGCGGTATCGGTGAAGTGTTGGGTGACCAAGTAACTGGGTGGACATGTTATATGTCTCAGATTGCACAAAGTATCAGCAGACGGCCTACAGGAGAACTGAACCATCAAGACGAAGCAACCTTACAGCGGGCACAACCCGGTGAGATAACCGACCTAGTTCAACTGAATCTTGAGGACCAGAAAAGGTGTGTATAGATTGACGGTTCACTCGTCGGACCCTTGCGTGACAAGCTGATAGCGTTATTGAAACAGAACGTTGATATCTTCGTGTGGACACCCGCTGACATGCCTGAGATTCTGGCTGGAGTAATGGTCCACAAGTTGGGCTTCAATCCCGGCTGTAAGCTTATCAGGCAGAAGCGAAGGAACCATTCTGTGGATAAACTCATGGTCATCCTGGAAGAGGTAAATAAGCTTCTAGATGCCAGTTTCATCACAGAAGTCCAATACCCGAATTGGCTTTTCAACATCGTTCTAGTAAAGAAAAAGTAACAAAAAATAGCGAATGTGTGTCGACTTTACCGACGTCAATAAAGCATGTCCAAAAGACAGCTTCCCTT
This sequence comes from Nepenthes alata, assembly GCA_028571085.2. Classification (NCBI taxonomy): domain Eukaryota; kingdom Viridiplantae; phylum Streptophyta; class Magnoliopsida; order Caryophyllales; family Nepenthaceae; genus Nepenthes; species Nepenthes alata. Next base: position 6,805 of record JAOVVI020015030.1, on the reverse strand, counting down.
TGCTGAGGATCGACTTGTTGGTCGACTTGACTTCTAGATACGAGCTGTTGAGTTTCATGGATGCATACTCGGGTTAAAACCAAATCCAGATAAGCGCAAAGGACGAGGAGCACACCTCATTTATAACCAACCAAGGCACCTACTACTATAAAGTTATACATTTCGGTCAAAAGAACGTAAGTGCTGCTTATCAGAGGCTGGTGAACAAGATGTTCGATAAGTAGATCGGCCGCAATATGGAGGCATACGTCGACAACATGCTCGTCAAAAGTAAGACCACCGACAACCATATTCACGATCTGGCTGAGTCCTTCGAGATATTTCGCTTACATCAGATGAATTGAATCCTTCAAAGTGTGTCTTCGGAGTGCTTTCAGAGAAGTTCTTGGGTTTCATCGTCTATCAGCGAGGAATCAAAATAAACTCAGAAAATATCAAAGCCCTCACAGACATGTTTCTGTCACGGAGCGTCAAGGATGTCCAGAGGCTAACTAGATAACTGGCGGTACTGTCCCGCTTTTTGAAAAAGTTAGGGGGACAAATATTAGCCTTTCTTCAAGGCTCTGAGGGGGACTAAAGCAAATGGTTTCCAGTAGACTGTGGAGTGCCAGGTAGCCTTCGATGAGTTTAAGTAGTACTTGACCAGTACACTGTTGCTGACGTCACCTAGGGACGGAGAAGAGCTGTACCTTTACTTGGTAGTATCAGAGGTGGCTCTCAGCTTTGTTCGCACATGCCAGAACTCCGACTCTCAGCGGCCGGTTTACTATGTGAGCAAGACGTGGCGCAGAGACACGCTACCTGCACACTGAGAAGCTTGCTTTGGCACTTGTTTTCTTAGCCCGAAAGTTGAGACCCTATTTCTAGGCCCATCGCATGGTTGTTCTGACCGACCAACCACTGAAGGGTATCCTCCAGAAGCCCGATGCATCCGACCGGTTGGTTAAGTAGGCCATCGAGTTGGGAGAGTTCGACATCGAATTCCAGCTCAGGCTAGCCATCAAGGGGCAGGCCATGGCGGACTTTATCATTAAGACCATGACCCCGATCGTCGATAAGCACCTCACTGAGGATGCCAATGACCACCCAGAAGAGCCAGAATGGGTCCTTAATATGGACGGATCGTTTACCAACTTAGGTAGCGGTGCCAGAGTGGTCCTAGGGACCCCAAATGGGTTTGAGGTGAAGTACTCCTTTAAACTCAATTTTTTGGCCACCAACATCGCCGAATACGAAGCCCTGTTAGCCAGATTACGATTAGCAAAAGAATATTCAGCTAGGCGGCTAACCGTCTATAGCGACTCAGAGCTGACCGTTAACAAGATTAATTGGAGTTTTGAGGAGTGCAACCCTCTCTTGGCTAGATACTTGGTTTAGGCGAAGGATGCAATTCGGAGATTCGACAAGTTGAACATGGTCCACGTCCCCTGAACTGAGAACTAGAAAGCCGACCAACTTGCTAGAGTAGCGGCGGCCGAAGATCTAGTACAGTACTCGAGGGATATGAGGAATGTTTTGAGCACTCTTAGCGTAGAGGAACAGGAAGCGATGCAAGTCTCTGACGTCAAAAATTGGATGACGCCTCATTGGAGATATCTAGTGGACGGAGTACTGTTAAAGAACGCGGACGAAGCAAGCAGATAAAAAAGACGACAGGCTGGTACACCATAGTCGACAGACAGCTTTGTCGCCATGGATACTCGACTCCGTACCTCAAGTATCTTACTCCTCAGGAGGCTGACTACACCTTGAGTGAAGTCCACATCGGGATATGCAGATCACACATTGGCGGCAAGAACGTAGTGTTCAAAGTTATGCGTCAGAGATATTATTGGCCTACGATGAAGAAGGATGTCCTAGAGTTTGTGAAGAAATGCGAGAATCGCCAGCTCCATGGTAATCTTCACCACTAGCCGCTCGTGAAGCTAAGATTCCTCCAAGCTCCTTGGCCATTCGCGCAATGGGGGTTCGATATTCTTGGCTTGTTTTTCATCACGACCGGACAAAGGAAGTTCATCATCGGGGCATATATTACTTCACCAAATTGGTGGAAGCCACCCCGCTGGCCAAGATCACCGAGCACAATGCACTGAAATTTGTTCGCTAGAGTATAGTGAGCAAATTTGATATTCCCGAGGTTATCGTGACCGACAATGAAATAAAATTTTTGAAAAAGCGCTTCACCAAATACTGTACTAGTCTAGGCATCAGATTGGTTCACACTTCGGTGGCGTACTCCCAAGTGAACGAACAGGTTGAGATCACCAACCGTACGTTACTCCACGGTCTGAAGACCAAGCTAGAGGACGCAGGGGGGTCTTGGGCCGACGAGCTTTCCTCCGTCCTATGGTCATATTGGACGACTCCAAAGGAGCCAACTCTTGAGACACCCTTCAGTCTCTATTACGGGATTGAGGCGGTAATACCGGTTGAGATCAGGCTCCCAAGCCTCAGGTCGGAGCCTTTGATCCCCTTGGTAACTCCCATAATATCAGGGAACATCTAAACTTGTTGGAGAAAGCCCACGACACAGTCAGGATACGGACAACAACCTACCAGTAACGAGTTGCATGCTATTACAACAAGAAAGTGAAAGTGCAGTAATTTAAAGTTGGAGACTTGGTCTTGCGAAGCATAGAGACTACGTGCAAGATAGCCAATCAGAATAAGCTTTCCTCGAATTGGGAAGACCCGTTTCTGATCTCAACCGTTCTACGGAATGGAGTATACAAGCTCTGAACCTAGAATGACAAGTTGGTCCTACGGACGTGGAACACGATCCACTGAAAATGTTACTACCAATGAAGGACTAGGTAAGTCATCCGCATGACATGAAGCATGCTTGTAACATTCATTGTAACTAATAAAGAAAATTCCTTTTTTTTCATTTGCATTGTACCATACTTCTCTTTTCTTTCATTTTCATGTGAATGCTTGCTTATAGGATACACAAAATAAATGATCTAAACTGTCCCTAAGTCAGACAGGTTTTCACTCGTTGGTAATTAAATTCTGGTTATTCAGGTGGTCCGTAAGCAGTCGAATAAAATCCTGTCATTTAGGCTGCCCGTAACCGATTGAATTAAATCCTGGTCATCCAGGCAGCCCGTCAACGGTTGAATTAAACGCTGGTAATTTAGGCTGCCCGTAAGCGGTCAAATAAAACCTTGAGGGCACGTGCGATAACCTCCTCCAGCAGGAGATAGTGCGTTAGTCTACGACGGTCGACGAATAAGGAGTAAAGTACTCCATTTAAAAGCTGGCCGTCCCAAGTCTGGACATCGCCATGCATAATGAGGGCATAAATCGCTAAGACATACTCGTGTATAAAAGCGATTTCTTGAGGGCCAAGGGCCCGTCTCTGAGCAACCAGATCTTGACGGTCAATGCCCCATGTTGATCGGCCTAGAGGCCACTCAATAAGTTGGCCAGTTAACATACACATCAGGCAGTAAAACAAACAATGCAAAGAGACTAAACTGCCGCACGAATACTCTTTTCCATTAATATGCTCAAATATACAAGAGGTCAAACCCAAAAATACAAGTGTACTGCTAAGGAGCAGAGCTCCCAGGAGGGAAGAGAGGCCCTTCGTCGCCCAGTGTAAAACCAACAAGGTCCCCAGGTTGCTGTGCGCCCCGGTTAGCAGGGTCAAGAACACTTGTTGAAAATTTGGGATCCACGATCCTAGCAATGTGGCGACTAATCTGAATGCCTTCCCAGAGCCTGTCCCATAACGCCTGGGTGACCTCCTGAGGATGCAGACGGGTGGCGAGCTCATTCTCTAATCTAACAACTTTTACTTTGAGTTGCGCCGTAAGCCTCTCCGCCTGAGAAGCTCTCTCCTGATGGCCTGTCGATTGCGTCTTGAGCTCCAACAACTCTCGCTCGAGTGTAGCTTTTTCTTCTTAGTGCTGTTGAACCTGGGCGTTCAGCTGGTCCATCTCCCCCTCTATCTCAGGATCTTCTCATTACGGTTGCCGATTATGGTCTCTGTCTGGCGCAAGTCCTTGCGCAATGTGAGCAAAATCTTCTCCTCCTGCAAAAGGTCAAAGAAGTTAGGTAGGTACAGCTCAGGAGAAAGAAAATAAGAGCTTTAAAAGGTTTCCACAATGACTCTTCGTTCCCTTCTTGGCCGTCTCCGTGACCTCCAAGAAGAGCCTGCTGAAGAGGGACCTAGGGTGGGCTCCTCTTGAGTCCGCTCCGCAGAAGCCTCACCAGCAATCTCCTCCACCTGCTTATCACTGATGTCCACCACCTCAAGTTCTCCGGCGGCTGGCTCATTTGGTGCCGCAGACGGCTCCATGGTTGGTTCCTCCGGCTCAACTGGCGACTCATCAGTTGGCTCCATTCTGGCGGGTGCGGCTTGCGCCACCAAGCCCTCCGGCTACGATAGCGTAGCGACAATGCCACTTGCAACGACACGCAGCATGGCCTTGTACTCCACAGCAGCCTCTACTCCAGAGTGCTCTCTGGCTCCAGCGAGTCGTCCAGTCATTATGTAGTTCGGCTCTGTGAAGGATGACAAAGAAGGCTTTATCGTTGCAGCCCTCTTTTGTCTTAGACTGCTGGGAGCATCATCGGTGGAAGGTGTGCTGGCCGCATCAATGGCAAGAGCACCAGCTTTCCTCTTACGCTGTGAAGTCGCCGGCGGTAGAGATCTGATCTTCTGGACCGAAGGAGGTCCCCAACGAGCTTTCCTGGTTTCCACCTTGGAAACAAGGTGATTCCTCTTGAACTCGGTGAGATGGTCCATCACCAGCCGCAACAGTGGCTCCACAGCCGCTACTTCCTCCTGCTTGGGCTTCCCAGTGAGTGCACTGGGAACCTTGTCCCAATCCCGAGATAAGGGCCATGAATCAGCAATGTGCACAAAAAAGAAATGGTCTTTCAAGTTCTTGAGAGAATCATAAATGGTACTGCTGATATGGAGCTCTCTGGGGGACAACGAGATCTAGTCCCCACTCTGGGTGAATCGAAACATCACCCTCACGGCCTCCACCGTCAGCATTCGTGAGTAGTGACGAAGGAAGATGCACAACGAACAGAGGTACCGCACGACATTGGCATAGAGCTGTGCAATACGAACCCTAAGAACCATAAAAATGTCAAGTAGCTCCTCTGGGACAGGGATATGAAGCCCACTCCTCAACTGAGCCTCGTACACAATAATGTAGCTATCAGGAGGGAAGCATGTTCTATCCTGCACCATGGACATAAAAAATATGATATCCTGTGGGATGTTGAACTCAACATACAGTTCTCTCACTTCACCGGTAGAAATCACAGAGGCAATCTCTAGAACAGAAAGAGCCATGGAAACGGGAGCAAGAAGAGCAGGAAATATTTAGAATTTTCAGAGAAGGAAAGCGTAAAAAATCTGAATGGACAAACATATTTTATAAAGGCACGCAGCCGTTAGAGAAAGGCAGCGCATCGGAAAGGTGCACCCATCATTACGGACATGTGTCGCTTCTGGAGAGGGCGTAGTCGAATCGGATATTCTGGTGAATTAATTATCGGGATCACTAATTCATTACATGTTAACACGTGGCAAACTTTTCGACTGACAGTCGAACGACATGATGGCACATCGATTCAATCTCCACAAATTCTCCAGATTCTTACCAGGACGTTCAACGAATCTGGTCAACACTCCTCTTTCTGCAGAGTTCTTTGGATTCTTACCAATACGGTTAACGAATTTGATCAATGCTCTACTTCTTGCTCAGTTCTCCGGATTCTTACCAGGACGGTCTACTCAGTTTTTTGGATTCTTACCAGTACGGTCAACGAATCTGGCCAATGCTCCGCTTTCTGCTCAATTCTCCAGATTCTTACCAAGATGGTCAACGAATCCGGTCAACGTTTTCCTTCAGCTATTTCTCCGGATTCAAACTGGGATGGCTAACGAATTCAGTCAACATTTTCTCCAGTTTTGTTCCTCAGATTTTGGCGTTATGGTCAACAATCACGAGCAACGCGGTGAACAGACTAAGAGCCACTACTAGTTTACTCATCAAGTTGTCTCAGATAAGTTATCCCGCCAAACGCATTCCATCGTGAACATGCTGGAGGCCGGAGTTCCAGACCACCAGCATGGGGGGCCAGTGATGGAGATGCCAGTAACGGTCCAAATCCTCAACGGCTAATTTCTGCTTAGACGGTCAACGCTGCCATTGATCGGACGAAGAGCAAGTGGGCTGGAGATTAGGAAGGCCCATCATAGCACAGGATGCTCAACGCTTCTGTTAACCGGAGAAGTGGCTAGTAGACTGGCCACGACCCAGGACGCACGCGACCCATGTCCAAATTGGCTCATGTGTCCATCTTCGAGTCACAATGGTCATCTGTCCTAATTTCTTGTATCTACAAAGAAGGCAGGATTCATTATAATGGTCACCTCCAGAATCAAAGCACATCCTGGAAGGAAGGCATCAGAATCTACACGTGGTCTGCTGAAAACTCTAACGGTTACAAAATATAGAAGGAAGGAGATCAGTCCCATTGACCATTACAGCCAGAAAGGCGCTCACGCCTACGTAGAAAAGGCAACGACTCCCAATAGAGCGCGGACATCCAACCCCTCTGCGTAAGGAAGGTATCCCGTTGCTATGGTTATAAAAGACTATGGAACCTGACGCTTTCAGTCACATATTCTCTTACCCGCAAAAGCTCTTAAGCAAATACAAAGCTCTCAAAAGCTCTCAGATACTTGAGCATCCCAACACACACACTCTCTCTCCTATTAGTTCCTAGTGAACTCAATACTTAGAGAATCTGCTGCTCACAAACCATAGCAACC
>JAOVVI020015029.1:0-11319 GCA_028571085.2 Nepenthes alata | reverse complement strand
CACCTCCAATGTCTCACCCAGCACCCCGAGTGTCGCTCCCAGCACCTACAGTGTCGTGACCAGCACCTATAAATCAGTATAACATGTATGAAAAATCAGAAATTGGTATCAAACTATATGGAGAACCACACTAGTAGACCCTCCTAGTCGAGGGGATGAATAATCGATGATAAATTATGTTACATACACAATCAGAGGCTAGGAACAAAATAGGAATATTCCTTCTAGCAGGATTATATACAGGAATACCTCCTGAAGGCAGGTCAGATATAGAATTCTACCATCTACGCTAACGCCCTGAGGAATGGCGGATCACATATAACTCCATGGATGAAATTATCCTCGATTACTACCGTAACGTTCTAAGACATGTCGGAGAACTTTACTTGATCGTATATCAGTCCTAGGTTCAAATTAACAGAATCAGAAATGTCTTTCTTCTTATTTCTTAACTTTTAACTCATCGTGCTTCAAAAAGCCAGTCAAATTTATACAAATAACCCTTCAGATAGCTTCAAAAATTCACAATAACATAACAGTACAGTTTCATGTAAATTTTTTTCAGATAAAAATCATAGCATGAGCAATAACCCTTTACAACTCAACATTTACATCTCTATGAAACAAGGATTTTAAATACCAAATTCCTAATTTTCGTTTTAGGGTTTCACACAATGCTTTCAGACTTAAATCGGACACCAAACACATGTTTATTTATGAAATTAATGCCATAAATCAAAATACATATACAAAACCATGCATTTAAACAAAAAATCTCTAAAATTTTGAGTTAGGGTTTCGCACAAAGCTTCCAGATTTAAATCGAACACCAAACACATGTTTATTTATGAAATCAATGCAATATATCACAATACATATTAGTAAATATGAAATCCTTTTTTTGTAAGTAAATTAAATTAAAATAAATAAAATTACAAGACGATATTCTAACTCCAAATATTTTACCGACTTAGAGGTAGAACAACGAGTTAGGGCATTCCCCAATCACCACCATGAACAAAATCATGAAACCGAGCAAAAAAAATAGCAAAAAAAATATCTAGATGAACATCATCTAAATTAGCCACATGCAACCCGGCCTAAAAATATTCACAACATAAAATAGCTTCAATAGTTGTTTTATGAAATCTATCCGAACAATTAAGAGAAACATGCATCATTTACCTTAATCATGGAGGAAGAAGATTTTAAAGTATAAATACCAATTTAGAAGTATCAAAAAGAGGTAAAAACGGAGAATAACATCCGTGGTATACTTGCCTTCACCCGATTTACCATTTTTCTTACTTTGATCGGATAAAAATTTGTGGAGAGACCATTTGCTTTTCTTTTCCTTCATTTCCTCCTTCGTGCTTCTGCGTTCGCTGCCCCCAATTTCCTTCTCCTTATCCTTTTATTACCAAAATGAAATCAGTCGGTGGCAAAAAATCGTGCCTGTACTCGAGCGCGCGGCAGGCGAGCAGGAAGCGCAAGTACTCAGCCCATGCCTCGCTCGAGCGATGCAGGCGAGTAGCGAGTAGGCCCTTACTAGTTTTTGGCGCCTACAGCAGCTCTTCGAGCGCGCGGTAGGTGCCGTGTTGCTAGGCAACATATTAGTATACAACAGCTCGATTTTTTTCTCTTTTTACTTTCGAAACTCATTCTCCTATATATATTTAGCCTCATCTTGATTATTATTATTTTAATTATTTTTAAATTATCATGTTTTGGGATTGGGATCTCGCACATATTTATTAATATCATATTATTTTCATACAATCTCCTTTATTTTACAATTGAAACCAAGAAATCCATGCAAGTGATTGAAGATAATGCAAATAAACCATCAAGAAGATGAAGAAGAGCACTCAAGAATATAAAAAGTATCCAACTCACATCGTCGACCACGGCCCACAATGGCCCACTTAGTCAAAACGCCATTATCTAGATACTAAGTCTAAAACTGGACTTAAACTCTGTGATGAACCATATTTTTCAATTCGAATCAGACAAAATTTTGATTGTAAAATGGCCGTCAAACTAATACAAACATATATAAATATCTGTATGGCACAAATATACATCTATAAAACACAAAACAGGATTCAAATAGCCACAATAATTTTGTGGCACTAACGTGAAATATCGGTTACAACGTTAACTCGGATAAAATACCACTAGGTACCTAAACAAACCATAAAGCCTGCGAAAATACATACATTGATCAAACACAGTGGAAACCAACTATCTGTATGTCATCAACATACACATACATCAATACATATCCATCTCAAAAATAATACAAAATACTCCATAATAAAATCACAATAACTAAGTCCTCAAAAGTATTCTCCAAGTCTTCAGCCTAGCCAACTTCTAATCCTTACTCCGCCTCATCAGATATAAACTCGTACTCATCTGAAGGAAGAAAAATAATAAGGAGTGAGTCAAACGCTCAACAAAGTACAATGTAATCAAGGATAATATGTAATATACTCAAAGTAAAGTAAGGAAAGGGAAGAACAATACAATATGAATGTATAAATATGAAACATAAACAAACACTTTTTCAGAATAAATTTATCTTTCTCTTTTTATTTATGATCCTTTTAGATTCTAAAATATGTATAAATTATATTATCTTTGCGGACCATAGTCAATAGGCCTTACCAGCTAATGGTGTGATCGAATGAGCAAAAGAATGTATATACTCCCACACATTCTACGGCATAAACCCATGCAATTCAGACATCTCGTGGTGAGCGGTATACCTTTAGCCCAATATATAGAGTCATAACATACATCATAATATCCCCCGTGGCCCAAAGACAGTTATCGTACTTCCATAGTAATATCTTAAAGTATAGTAGGGAAAACTACTTTTTGAAATATAAATCCTTGATCTAATTTCATGATTATTTATTCTTAAGGAGATTCCATACTCATACATAATACATTGTTCTCACTCTGGGAGAACGGTTTATCAAACATAACATATTATGGAATTCCCTTCTTAAACTTTTCATAATTTGTATAATTTCTTATGAATTTAAGTTTTCATATGACTTAAATTACACGCATAATCAATAGAAAGAATGAGAAAAATCAAAAATTCTTACCACCATGAGCCAAATACAATTTTAGAGGTTTTGGACAATAAATCCATTCACAAATGTATACAACGTAATTTTCGGAGTATATGCAAGATAACATATATAACGCACATGTGAATAAATATCACAATTCATATCCGATAATATTTTTGGTATACATAAAATTAATATATATATATATAATATATGTGAATAAATACCAAATAATTAAGGTACCCACGTTCATGGAGTTAGGGTTTCAAGTTTCTAAAACTAAATCATACATAAATTACAAATACAACGGGTAAAACCGAAGGGGGCGCGGGTTAGGGTTTTGTGGAGCGAAAAACCGTATAAATCTTACAAATCGAATATAAAATTGAAGTATATACATGCTCAAATCATGGGCTTTGTAAAGTATAAACTTAAACGGGTATCGAAATGAGAATATCCGGAAAGAATGAAATAAAAAGTGCAAAGAGAGAAAGAAAAGGATATGAGTGCACTTACATTGACTCGATTTATCACTTCTCTAACTAACTCTAAGCCGAAATCGGATCGGGAACTCGATCTCTTCCTTCTCTCTCTTCTCTTTCGCGTTCTCTTTCTCTTTCTATCGTAAAATGGCCGAAAATGTCAAAAGAAAAATCCTCGCGCGATTTGAATATCATGGGCTTGCATTTGAGTGCCCGGTAGGTGCTCGCACACTGGATCGGGTGCTAGCAGCGTCCCCGTTGCCTCCTACACTCCAAAAACCTAATTTTTCTACATGAATTAAGTCTAATGTTAATTATATTAACTTAATTACTCCTAATTATGATATTATGGGAACCAATACCTTACAACTCTCCCCCACTTATAGAAATTTTGTCATCAAAATTTAACAAACCTTAAAATTCTGCAATCGAAAAAAATCCTTTCAAATTCCTTCTTCACGTTCCTATGTCACATCCTCGATGAAATGATCTTTTCTAGAAAATCTCAAGTAACTAAATTGTGCTAATTCCCAATACCTAATGCTCTCAATCTAAGTCTAGGTTGGAATATTGTCATAAGATAAATTTTTAATCTCCTACAACGGCATAACCCGATCACTTACTTCCTCAATTATCAATACATAGGAGACATCATAATAATCCACCAAATTGAAAGGAACCCAAATTTATTAACTACTTCTCGAATTTAGTTCAAAATCTCAAACAGACTAATAAACTCTTACTTAAGTTCACCCTAAGCCTCAAAAATAATCATTCACTCGAAACTTCAATCTTATTTTGAAATTAGCCCACACGCTACCGCTGTGCTACTCTTATTAATCATTTACTTGTATATTAAAATCAACTTGTAATTTTTATCCATTGATTTATATCGGACACCTAGGTTATACAGTAATTACAACCTAATAAAATCCCAAAGATATCGATATACGTAAGGTAAAACCATAATCCTCAATTCACATCCAACATAGGAAACAAAATTGTAACATTTATCCTAAAAATTTCGGTACAGTCTCAAGTTACCCCCAGAACCTCGAACTAGAATATCTAGCAAACTTATCACCTCGTTGGCATACCGACAAGCTAACTTATTCAATCCAATCGTATCATCTGAATTTGTGATAAATGGACCGTCCTTATTAGCTAATCCATAATTATCCAAATATTCAAAATCTTTGTTGTTCCAACCCCAAGGCAAAGCCACAAGGACTTCTCATTTCATAAGTCATAACCTCGATATTTAAAATATAATTCCTTTCCCAAAAGCAAAGCATCTCACTTACTCGAATATTAAGATTCAACCGCGATTCATTACCCAGAACTTGGACAACTCCCTCAAACACGAGGCGTTCATTAACTATAACTCATCACCCAAATTCATTTCCTTCAAAATCACATACTGCACCTAGAGACACAGCAATACTATTCTCAGTCCTCTTGAGAGCAATCACATAGAGTAGTCCTTTATTTTATTTGACACCTCCCATGAAACATCAAAGACACATCAAATTCAAAAACTCCCAACATCAAATCATCGGCACTAACACCAACACTCCTTAAAAGATACTGAGATTTATCTTCACAGTCCATAAGCAGATTTATCTACTTACACTGTCGTGTGATCATTTCTTCTTCACAAAATAACTTCTCAGACCTTAAGAATCACTAAAATAGTGACTATCTCCAAGAGCAACACTTATGAATCCTCACGGCAAAGACCTCAACTGATAACTCCAAACCATGGTGGAGTAATTTTGATCATAAACTTCTCACCTACTTAATCTAAGGGCAACTATCCATATATGATGTAGGAAAACACAATTCTAAATCTTCTTTAAAAGTAACACATTCTACTACAATTCATTTGATCCACCAGAGATCAACCCAAGATAACATGGTCAACAATTACTCTGCATTTCTTGAAAGCTATTCTCACATATCTTATTTCGACGGATATCGATCACTTTCGAGCTAACGCCCCACTAACGTTGCAGTTCTTGAAGAACACATAACAAATATTTTTCTAGATTCACCTAGACCCAAGAGAAACACACTTTTGTGACATTGATCAATCTTTCTCAAATTAGTCATTATTCAAATATCTACAGAACCACATTCACGGTGTTAAAGAAACCACAAGCCCAACATAATACTTCTCTGAACCGAACTCACATTCTTTACTCAATTGAGCACATTGCCAATGACCTTACCAATTCATGATACAGTCCTCAAATAAAGCTTAAGACATTCCCAAAATTTTTTAAATTTATCGATAAGACCCTAACAAAATTGACCTAAATATGGCTAGAACATCCGATCCATAAAATTTACAAAAATACCAATGAACCTACAAACCCAAATGGCATTACCCCAAATGTTACCATCTTTATCATGAATGCTACCACGAACACAACCCTCAATTATCCATAATTAACAATACTATAGATACAGATTGACCCTAAAAATTATCAAGTCCTTGTAATAGATCAAATAAATCACCTATTAATTCACAGTGTTCGCTTATCAAACTATTAATCTTTCAAACAATATAAATTTCAATCATCTGCAAGTGACTTCATCTGTTCATCTGACTCACCCCAAATATTCTAAAGCATTCCACGGCAGTACTCAACTGATACTTCATTAATTCTACACAAAATCTTTAAAAATTAGTGTCGATATTGACACAACCTCAAATTATAGATCAAAGATAAATCAATCTAATATTTTTCTTTAAGAAACATCCTTGAATATTTACACATGTAAAACTTCTGAGTGACTACAAGATGTCTTCGAGATATGGTCTCGTATGTTAAATAAATTAGACACATATCCTCGTTAACGACTTGCAGGCAAAACACCACTAATTTCGTCGCCACTCAATCAATTCTACCTCATACTTGAAATTTTACAATTCGATTGTAAGGTATAATATTCTCACAAAACCATTCAAACTAGCGTGGCAATTCACCAACCAAAACACCACCAAAATTTAGTCAAAGCTCGGTACCGCAAACAATTTTAATCAGCCCAACCAATCATACCAACGGATCCAAGCAAATCTCATAGACCTCGATGCCACTAGTACAAAGTCTAGATCCTTAAATAAATGAATACATTTAGAAAATATAAATAAAAATATAAATTCATAATTCAAAATGCTACACATACAGAAATGTCAAAATTTAAAGATCCTACCTTCCACCATGGTAGACGACACATCTACTTCGTGCCATCATTGCAAAACCCTGATTCAAGATACTTAACTTCTTCGCTGTCTGACCCAAGGGATAAGGACGATCTTTGATCATGTGGCCAAACTGTCCACGATTTAGAACATGTTCACAAAAACTCATCGAGAAAGATAATTATCTATAAAAGCACCCACAAACATATACCACGATATTTCTTTATCCTCCCGGCCCAAGACTCTTTCCTCATCAACCGTCCATGGTTGGTTTCGCCTTCTAACCCATGTGAGGTAAACATTACCTTATCTCCTCCTAGATATTGGGTCACTATAAACACCATTCAATTTTGAGGATCCATATTTTAATTTCTGTAGGATCCGTGCCACCAAAAAATTTAAGCACTTGGTCATTATTAAATTGATCATAAATCAACATCCTTAGATTTGTTTACACCAGAAATCGACTCCAAGTTATCTTGATCTCGAACCATCGATTCCACCTTATCTATCTCACTTGCCATGCTACTCAAGCATCCCTACTCCTAGTCCTTGGATCAAGATCAGCCTAAGTTAATCCACAAGGCATCCCCCTACAACTTCTCCTTCTCCCGATTCTCGTCCGGACTAGATCCTCCAAGACTTTCAAGTCTCGCCATCCTTCCAAACAAATTCATATACTCCGCTATTCAATCTCGTGGCTGGACACCTCTACGCGTAGTTTTTTGTCTAGGCAACTGCTAATATTCCTTCTGAAACAAGAACGATAATAGTTGGATTGTAATGCAACTCAAATAATATCTAGGACACTATATACTATGTGATCAAATATAACTAACAGATCCTAATTTAGTCCTAACTTAAGTGAATTAACATAACTTGATTAAGACACTAATTAGGATACTGTAACTAGACAATCAAATTTAACTACTAATCCTGATTTAGTTCTAACCTAAGTGAATTAATTTAACTTGGTTAAGACACTAACTAGAATAACTAGAACTATCTGATCTAATTTAATCATCTTATGCCTTTGTCTACTTATTCAATTTATCTTACTCTAACCTAAACTTTCGCATAAGATTCAGATCAAATCTAAAGTATTTTTATCTCTAATACCAATTGTGTGGACCATATTTTCTAATCAGAATCCGACAGAATTTTAACTGTAAAATGACCGTCGAACTAATACAAACTTGTACAAATCCCTCTACGGCACAAATATACATCCATAAAATACAACACAAGATCCGAATAGCCACAATAATTTTGTGAAACCAACATCATAATACTGATTATAACGTTGCCTAAGATAAGATGCCACTAGGTACCTAAACAAATATATACATCCATCAGATACAGCGAAAATTAACTATCTATACACCATGAACATACACATACATCAATACATATTTATCTCAAAAAAAATATAAAATACTCCATATATGGGTACAAAATCACAACTAAATCCTCAAAAGTATCCTCTAAGTCTTCAACCTAGCTGATTTCTGATTCTCACTTTACCTCATCAGATATAAGCTCGTACTCATCTAAATGAAGATAAACAGTAAAGAGTGAGACAAGCACTTAATAATGTACAATGTAATCAATGATAATATGCAATATAGTCAAAGTAAAGTGAGGAAAGTGAATAAGAATATTATATGAATGTATAAACATGAAGCATGAATAAACACCATTCCGGAGTACATTTATCTTTCTTATTTTATTTTTGATCCTTTTAGATTCTAAAATATGTCTAAATTTTATTATTTTTACAGATTAGGACTAGTAAGCCTTATCAACTAACGGTGCAATCTAGCGAGGAAATGAATGTGTAAATTCCCACACATTTTAAGGCACAAATCTACACAATTTAAACACACTGTGGAAAGTAATATATCTTTAATTCAATATACGGGGTCATAACATATGCCACCATGTCCCCTGTGGCCCAAACACAGTCATCATACTTTTACAGTAATATTCTAAGACATGTCAAGGATACTATCATCTAAAATATAAATCTTTGGTCCAATTTCATGATTACTTATTCTTAGAAAGATTTCATACTCATACATAATACGTTGTTCTCACTCCGGAAGAACAATTCATCAAATATAACATATTATGGAATTTCCTTCTTATATTTTTCCTAATTTGCATAATTCCTTATGAATTTAAGTTTTTACGTGACTTAAACTATATGCATAATCAATAGAAAGTATGGAAAAAATTAAAAATTCTTACCATCATGAGGCAAACATAATTTTAGAGATTCTGGATAATAAATTCTTTCACAAATGCATACAACATAATTTTTGGAACATATTCGAGATAACATATATAACATATATGTAAATAAATATCACGATTCATGTTCGATAATATTTTCGGTATACATAAAATTAATGTATACAAAATATGTGTGAATAAATACTAAATAATCCAGGTACCCATGTCCATAGAGTTAGGGTTTCAAGTTTCTAAAGTCAAATCATGTATAAATTATAAATACAATGGGTAAAATCGAAGGGGCGCAGATTAAGGTTTTGTGGAGCAGAAAACTGTACAAATCTTACAAATCAGATATAAAATCGAAGTATATACATGCTCAAATTATGGGCTTTGTAAAATATAAATTTAAATGGGTATCGGAATAAGGATATCCAGGAGGAACGAAATAAAAAGTTCAAAGAAAGAAAGAAAAAGGTATGAGTGCACTTACCTTGACCTGATCTATCAATTCTCTAATTAGCTCTAAGCTGGAATCGGACTCGGAAACATTGATCTCTTCCTTCTCTCTATTCTCCTTCGCGTTCTATTCCTCTCTCTGTCATAAAATGGCCGGAAATGTCGAAAGAAAAACCCTCGTGCGTCGGCCACTACTTTCACCGCCTGCCTCGAGCGCTCGAGCCCCCAACATGCGCTAGCGCACTAGATGGGGTGCCGCGCTAGGATTTTGGCAGGCATCCACCGCTGCCTTCTCCTATACTCCCGAAATCTAATTTTTCTATACAAATTAAGTCTAATTTTAATTATATCAACTTAAATACTCCTAATTACGATATTATAGAAACCGATACCTTACAAACTCAATCCAAGGCCACAAACTAAATGAAGTCTACTCTAGCAAATCATCAACAACAAACTCCTAAAATCCAATCTTACTCGAAAACAAGATAATGCTCTAGTGATACACAAGCGTTAAAGCATCCGCTTGAGTCAACTCAAAAGTATGGTAACCAGTCCGTATCAAGTTCCAGCGAAATACGATAAATGGTCCATGTCAGGTTCACGTGAAGAAGGCTTAAGTGAAATACGGTAAATGATCTGCCAAAGGTCTGCAAGAGAATTGGCTAGAGCGGAAAGGTTGTGAGAGGTTCACAAGAGAATCGGCTCGAACGAAATATCCCGTATGACATATGCATAAAGAATGATGGAAAGAGCATAGTTTCCAGATTTTTCAATTGTTAACGTCTCTCATTCCACGATCAATTACTACACTATCAGTAATCGAAATACCATTCCTACATTGAATTATCAAGTACAAAACAACATAAATCAAGCATGAAGAATTACAGAAATGGAAGCGTTGATTTAACATATGAACAGTTGTCCCAGAAATAGTTTGGAAACTAGTTTCAAGCTCCGTTACTATTCATCGTCTTCTACCTCTAGACATTATTGTTCATCCGATTTCACAGTAGTTCAAACTCCTTCAAACGCTTATTATTTTTATTTGACATGGTAAAACGTTGAATGCTACAAGATTTGAACAAAGTATAATCAATTAAAGACTCATTTATGTGGGTTCCATGACAAACTAACGAAGAATGAAATGTATCATACATCATGTTAACATCAAAAGGAGTACCAGATCACTTGTAAAAGGTTGAGAGGATGAGGATGATCACTTGCCTCAATTTCTCCACGGCAAACCGAGCAGTACAGCAGCAGCAACATAGAAGACTCAGCAGTATCACAGAAGCAGCTGCAAGATGTAGTAGCAAAGCAGAGTTACTGCCCCCCTTCTCAGTGTTGGGGTCACTCCCGAGTGGCATGAATGTCCGCGGACTCTATTGAAAAAATAGACGAGGATGTTGATGATTGGTCTGAAAAGTCTGTCACTGGTCGAGGATTCATTAAGGGGTCATGTTCGAGCGGTTGTAAAGAACATGGACGAGGAGCCTAAAAGCGTAGGCGTTGACTCTATCTTCGTAGGCCTGCAAGCGTCGTGTTTCTCAGGTGGGTTGGTTACCTACCCTGATTAGAAGTTGTGACAGCTACAACTTCCCATGTGTCAGGTCTGCTATCTGGCACGCCAGATGTGCTCTTGTCATGGCAGGCCTAGGGGCGTGGTCCTACCACCCTACAGCCAGTAGGGTGGCTGGTTGTCTTGTAACGACCCAAATTTTAAAACCTAGAAAATTAGTCATCTGGTCCGGTCAACGCTAGTTGACCGGAAATGATAAAGAAGTCCGGCCTCGAACAAATCCAAACTCAAAATGAACTCCGGAATTTCTAGGAGAAAAGAAGTCCG
>JAOVVI020015027.1:1144-11319 GCA_028571085.2 Nepenthes alata | reverse complement strand
GTCAAATAAATAATTTATTATAAAATATTTCTTACTTTTGGTTGTTTGGGGTACATGAGAAAATAGCTCTACATTTCTTTAATATCATATAAAAATAAGCCGATAAAATTTATTTTCTGATTGAAGAAAAACCATGCTTAAAAATATAATATAATATAATATAATTACTTACTATTGACAATCAATACAAACTAATAAAAGATTTTTTACTCAAATATGATGCCATAGACAGCAACAATGCCACGGCCCCATTGCTAGTCATTGCCAGGCGATGACTCGAGCCGCCACCATTTGTCAGTGGACGACACACCCGACCCTGCTCACCAGCCCCACTAATGATCACTAACTATGTCTCCAATCGTCACTAACAAGCTGACCCTGCACAGCAGCACGTTTCAACCATTGTTGGCCGGGTTCTTTCACTGGTCACGAGCCATCGATGTGTCGTCCTAAACTACTACTGACAATAAACAAAAATGCTTTCTTAACCGTAAAATAAAATCAAACTATATTCTTCACAAATATTTTTTTATAAATAAGGTGGAAATATTGTTCTGAAAAGATATTTGGTTTAAATTATTCGAAAATGAAAACAACCTTAGAAGCAGATTCCGAAAAGGGGTCAGGTTGCCGGCTTTATCCCAAATTTTCTACATTATACATCAGTAGCATCGCCAAGCTCACTGCTCCATCTTCATCACTTTGATCAATCATCCGACACTCAGCTCTGCCGTTACTTCTTTCAATCTCTCTCTCTGTGAAAGCTTTGTGGCATTTGCTGCTCTTTCCGGACTTATTGTTCAAAGTTTACCATCACTGCAAGCACCCAATTACAGCCGTAGATTTATTCTGTCAGACATCCTAACTATATCCGAATGAATCCGATCGCCTCCCAACTCCTCCCCGGTAGCCCCTGCAGCAACCCGCAACACATCCCCAATCAACCCGACATTCCCCATGATGTCGACATGAGCTCCGCTCTCTAGGCCCCGCCCTTCGAGGAGACTCGAAGGGGGCTTGTGGTGGTACTCTCTATTGAATGTAGCCATGCCCGAAGGGTTGAACCGAGTTTTTCCTCTCCACCCTTTGGCGCACATGAACCCGGCACTTATCACGGGCACACTCTCATCACCGTCCACGAAGTAAACCCCGTTCTTCAAGCATCCATTATGAGTTCCGTCGGCTGAGCCATCGATTCGGTAAGGTATGCTCCTACACCTATCAGAAGGCGATATCTTGTATATGTATGATCTCTCAGTCGGGATGCCCACACCGTATAAGCAGTATACCTCCATATCTGGCGCATTGGGTAACCTGAAACCAAAATGTAAAGGTTTCTAATCTTATTAGGAATGCCTAAAAAACCAAGACAAAATATAATCCGACACCATCCAACATGAACCAATCATATTCTAACCACTCTACTAAAGTTTGGATAAAACCCGAAATTTATAATTAGATTTAGGTACATTATGTCCAAACTCATGCCCGACCCAATTATTATATCTATATATACTCAAACACATATTAATACCAACCTAACCTTAGTCGAATTTGGGTTTGTTTCTGGACTCAAAACTCATTGTCATCCCTAACTCTTATGCTGGACCAAGGCTTTGATTTGTGTGTGCGGGGGGGGGGGGGGAAATCTTACTCACTTGGTCTCCAGTGGATTGGACCAGTACTTGTAGTGGGCATACTTAGGATCGTCTAAATCATTGGCGATCCCGTGGGAAAAATGGTCCTCAGCTCGTTGCATCATTTTCGGAGCAAGATGACGGATTAGGTCGAGAAGAGTCTCGGCAGTGTAAGCTTTGTTGTCGGCAACTTCTCGGATGCTTTCTCGGCTCAACTCATCATACTCCGTCCACACCTCTCCACAAGATGAGTTTGCCTTTTTTTTGAGCAAAAATTCCTGTTTGGTAACAATCCGGCATGTTTTTTTCTTTTTTTGTGGACAACAAACATCAACAATTGACGAATATTTGGTCTACTAATTCCCAATGTAAGAAGCATAGAAATTGACACAAGATGGGGAAACGATACAATAAAAACACATTATTTTTCTATAAATAAGAACGCATACAATGATATAAATTAACTAAAAATCATAATTTATTTATAGATATAGCAATAAAATTTATCAATAATATTATTTTATATTAAATTAGTAATAAATTAGCATATACCACACAAAAAATGAAGACAACGGCATCTTAGAATTTTGGTATTTTTAAATTACAAAGCGACTTTAATTTTCTTTAATTCATGTTAAGAACCCTATTTTTTCACATAAGAGAAGATCGGTACCTTGAAAGAAAGAGTAGGGAGCTGGGAAGAAGGAAGCTCTGCTGCTATCTTGCCAAAGGAGATTATTCTTCCATACTTAACTCTCTCTTTCAGTTGAAAACTGCTCTTTGCATCACTATTGTTTGCTTTACAGTCACTTGAATTCGTTCCGGAGGCTTTAATATTTACAAAATCACAGCCACGATGATCTTCTGGTGACCAGTCCAAGTTGCCCCAGATCGTTTCTCCTCCTTTTGGCAACAAGGAAATGACTGAATCCCATGTTCGAAATACCCGCATAACATGTTCCAGTGTTTGAAGCCTCAGAATTTCAGAATCAAAAACACCAGGTGCCATCGATCTGAGGAATGGGACCCAAAAAATTCAGAAAAACTACTGTCTTTTATGCTTAAGGATCATTTCATAAGTTTCAATGGCTGTGATTTTCCAATGCAATCAATGGCTATTCACGAGTATCTGATAAATCATATTAAATGGTCTCAATCTCCAGCAATCATTGATCAGTGAAGAGGGAAACAAACAGCATTGAAGATGAGAGAAAGATAGCCAAACTTACCTGAGGAAAGCGACGTCTTTGGCCTCTGAAGATAATATATTACTAACGGTCTTCGGAACCCCCAGGAAAGTAGGACCAATATTCATAACTGCTTTGATGTGCTTAGCACACCAACCGGGGCCACCACCTCCACCAAAAGGAGGTGGCGACTCGACCCATTTAAGGAAGTGGAGGAAATAGATAACCCCCATGGAATGAGGCACCACCACCACTTTCTTATACCCATTGGTTTCATACATAAGCTCTATTTTGCTCTTCAACCTACTAAGAGATTTGTCCCGAATCTGTTCAAACCGAATAACCCAATAAATAAAATTTAAAAAGGTAGAGATATCAATTAGCCTTGACTATGTTTTTAAATTAAGTTTCTATCAACAGACTTGATATTAAAACTAATACTATAAACAGAAACAGTGATATGAAAGTTCAAATACAGTAGATATGTGTCTTTAAAGGTATTGCAAATGGAGGAACTGGAATATTCAACCTTTCAACTACTGCTATCTCACAGATGCCACCATCCCCGGTCCTCAAAGAGTTGATGAAAAAAGGGCGCTTGATTATCAAACCAGCCCGTCTCTCTATAAAACGTAAAGTACAATGCATGAAATTAACATCATAGTCCCCTGGGCAACATAAGTTGAAAACACAACATTCTTCCAACTGGTATGCATGCAAAATTAAAAAAAATTTGAGGAAATTTGTAAATTCTCAATTGAAACATACAAGTACTATTCACTATGTTGTTGATCCTCATGAATAGCGGTGCCAATTCGTGGTGACGTGTCATTTTGAGACACAGATATAGCAGTCTATGCTAACACGAACACGATTCGATTAATATATGTGTCAACAAACCAAACATGAACAAGATCCGTTAAATAAAAAAATAACATGTCAAATAACACAAAATATGTTTAATAAACACATTGTATTCATATAACACAATAAGATATATGTAATCATTTATATGACATGATTCATTACACAATAATATACTTCCAACACAATATGAACATTTAAAATATTAAGTCATAATACAAAATGTGTGATCCGAACACATTTATTACTCATGTTATTTTTCGATTAACATGTCAATAATAAACAAGACACGATTAATTCGTTTTATAAGCATGTCAACCTGCTAATGACATGAATTCATTCACTACAAACTCAAACTCTCTTATTTTGTAGCGGATCCATGTCGTGTTGTTGTGTTGCCACCCCTACTCTTGACCTATTACTTTTACTGAAGCATTGATGAGCTTTCCTTAGACATGTAAATGAGCTCAATTTGCTTGATTCTACATGCACAGGTCTAAATCTCACATAAGAGCTCCTCATCTGTAACTTAGCCATGGGCTGTAAAACTCCATTGGATTGAACCTAACTTAGACACCTTTTGCTCCACCTTGGAGCCCAAGTCAACAAGAATTTTCAACACCAAGAGCATGCAGATTACAAAATCCAACAGTAAAAGTTCATGGAGACATCAAAGCTACATTAACAGAAATCCGCAATCAAAAAGGCAATAAGAGATTCTTTGCTAGGCAAGTCTAGACAGAATTGTCTTAGGAAATAGCCAGCTGCTTTTTTCACTCTTATCGGACTGTACAAATAAGATTTCTGTTTAGTTCCTTTCGCTATAACTTTCTTAAAGGCTCCAGAAAGTATAGGACTGACCTTTTTTCGAGAAAATGATATACAATAAGAAGGCAACAATCACCTTGGGCAACCATTTAAAACTAATGCGTGGGCTGCAGTATTTATAAGATACCTCCGGAGCCTTGCATTAGGAAAATAGAGCTCAAAGGGCCAGGGAAACCCTTTAAGTAAACTCACTGATGAATTATAATACCAATTTGTATACCAAAAGCAGGGGAAGCACTAAAGATACCTCTGCATTCTGAAAAGAGAGCCTCCAATCATAAGCAGCCATGTACATATTCTTCTCTTCATATCCAATTTTGGCCAAGTTCTCTATCAGAATAGCCCAAACAAAATACCCAGGTGCAAAATAGTCAGCTGCAACCAGCCCTGGAACTGCCCGGATCCGAATACCAGGTGGGTCGAGCCCGGTTTCATTGTCCAAAGATAAGTGCTCCAACCAACAAATAGGCCTAAAATTACAAACGAACCCATTGATTTTTTTTCTCCCAACGTAAATTCTAGAATCTCTTGACAAACAAAATTCGCAATCTGGTTTACTCATTCAAGATTACAAATTGCAAGTAAAATAAATAGAAGCTAACTGAAACACATTCCTATCCACTTGAAAGATTGAAAGACTGAAATATGGGTCATTAGGAAAGAAAGGCAAGTTGAAAATTAGTGAAACAAAGTCCAAACCTCTTGAAGATTTCTGCAAAGCTACCACCCCAAAGTCTTTTACGAAACAGCCCTTCAGCACAAGGACGGCCTTCCCAAAGCTCAAGCCCTCCAGTGACAATGCCAGGGACTAAAACAACAGGGTGAAGGGCAGTTAGCCCTTCGCGCCTAAGTTTCTGCCCTGGCGATTCGGGCACTTGAAGCCCAGGCAGATTTGGGGGCAAAATGTGGTAGAAAAACAATAGAAGCCACCATGCTGTGCACAAGTATCCAATTGCCCAACAACAGGAATCAATGCACCTCCATCCCTGCGGTTGTTTCCGTAATTTCCTCTTCTTCAGCTCCTCCATCACAGCCTCAGAGCTTGAAACAATGCCGTCATTTTTCTTGTCAAAATTTTTGGATTCATATGATTGAATATCTAACCTTTTCGCATAGCATAGCTTTCGGAACCGGAGAATTGAACCCATGTCGATCAAAGTATAGTGGTAGGAAAAAGGCAAACATGAACAACGTGTCAAGAAGCAGAGAAATATGGGTAATTAAAGAAATGAGCTAGCCTCGGAATGATGTAAAACCAACGAGAACGATAACGATTGAAACAATTTGAGAAGTTTGGTTAAACAAAATCTCGAGGAAAGAGGAAAGTGCAAGAATAACCCAGGAAATCTAAGAGCGAAAACAAAGAGAAGCAATGAGAATGAAAACAACCCTTGAATGTCGAGTGATTCAAAATGAAATGATGAGGATCAGTTATAGGAGTGCAGACAAAGGGATTGATGGGTAAGTTTATCTTCTCAACCATTGAAAAGGGTTGGGAGAAAGGCGGAAAGAGATAGATGGAGGGAGGAGGGACGGAGGGTGATGGGGGCCTCAATGAGAGGCTATATAGGGCGAGAAAACCACGTGGAAGACGAGGGTGAAGGATGATGATGCCTCGAGAGGGTGAAGAAGCAGAAAGGAAAGAAAGTACGAAAGTGAAACGGTGGAACAGGGAGAAAGAGACGGGGAAAATTAGCGGATTCCACGACAAAAACCATGAAAAGAGTGAGGGAAAGTAGGAGTTAAGAAAGCTTAAGTCACGGCTCTGTGTGACGAAGAAGAAGAGAATGGGGACAACAGAGTTGTCTCCCGCCAAGACACTCGTCGTCTTTGGACTCCGCGTGGATGGCCTTACAGTTGTAAGCACGGCTTGAGGCATTTCTTTGCCTATTCTTGATCTTTCTAGCTTGTCTTCAAAGATTAAATTTGGTGGTAAAAGTGATCGTTTGGTTTTAGCTTAATCTATTTTCTCCTTTGTTCTCAAGTATCTGTATTATATTTATTTATTTATTTATTATTTTAAATTTTACAAAAATATACATTTAAATTTAAATTACTGAATGAATTAGAAAATTACCTGATTTCATCCGATGAGTTTAATTGAAATAGATTCGATCTTTATTACTTTGAATCTAAAATCTACACACCATAATTAGCAAATAAAATATCAGAGAGTTGCGAAGCGCATTTTCTAATATATTATTCGATATTTAAATTATAAATTATTTTAATTGAATAGAAATATGAGAGAATGAGAAAATAATATATAAATATATATAAATGAAGATTGAGTATTCGTTGGAGGGTAATGCTCCAATTATACGTTCAACAGGTGAACGAATTCAATTGAGAGTGGCTTAGAGAGAGATGTGTGCTCGACATGGAACAACTTCCAGAAGACTGTGCTCGATTGATGAGCAGCTTAGTGAGAGAAATACGCTTGATGGGGAGCGATTTAAAGAGAGGTGGCTTAACAGAAAGTGGCTTAGAAATGGGCTACCTAATTGAGGAGCGACTTAATGAGAGAGGTGCGCTCGATATGAGCGACTTAGGAATGGAGATGCACTCAACGGAATGTGACTTTGAAGTTAAAGGGTAGTGCTCCATAGGATGCGTTTGCGATGAGTGGCTTTAGAGATGGATGATGGTATTCCGTTGGGTGTGCTCGTAGGAAGCAACTTTGGAGACAAAGACGCGCTCAACTAAAAGTAGTTTAGAGAAAGAGAGGCACTAAGATATATGGTTCTCCAGAGTTGAGATCGAGGAATTGATCGAATGTTAGATTGCTAGTTGCTCCAAAGAAATCTTAGAGGAAGTGTTGAAATATGAGTCAAAAAATAGATAGATTTTCCTCCTCCTCTCCTATAGAGGAAATGATGCATATATTGAGTAAGAGCATGGATCTGGCGGCCTTAGGCTTCACGGCTCTCGTGGTCTTACAAGCGTAAGCGATCACCTACTAGCAGTGATCATTATGATTTATCTGTTGAGTAAGAGTTGATTGTACTGTATTTATGGGCCTGCTCTATGATCTCCTTCGTGGCCCATATACTGCTGGATTGTTGTGGGCCGTGTTTGTTTGGGCATATTACTGTGGACTCAGAACCTTAGGCTATGCGAAACTTTGTTGGGCGATTACTTCTCGAGTACTTTTTCTGACAAGTCAGATTCTAAGCCAATTTATAAGTTACCGGACCCATCAATAACATTAATATAGATCATTTATTTTTTAAAATTATAAAAAATAAAATAATAAAATTTAATTTTGTAATTTAAAATAATGAGATTAATTATTTGATATCATTAAACATATTAGTCATATAGAAAAAATAATCAAAAGGAGTATTCTTCTTCCAAGGCTATCTCGTTGTAACTTTATATTGAACAAAGAAAGGCCCTCCAAAAATAATTGATATATCATGAAGTTTTTAAGCTGCTTCAAGCCGTAAGTAAAGGATGGCATTGAATTTTTCCTATTTTTAAAATATAATTAATTTAATTATCTACTTACACGTGCAGTGCATGATATTGTTTATGTAATAAATAATTTTTCATATTTATTTTGTGGGTCTAAACCAAATTTAAGGATAGGATGCCATTCATACAAAATATATATTAATAAAAATTAAATTTATGACTATAAATTCTACCATAACATTATAAATTATTATTAAATAAATAAATAAATAAATATATATATATATATATGTTAAAAGGTATGTGTTATGTATCAAAATTATAAATAAAAATAAATATTTAAAATTTTTAAAAGATTTATCCCAATAAATAGATTAAAATAAGTTTTATCTCTTAAAAAATATTAAAAATTTATTTTTTTATTTTAATTATTTATTTTTAAATAGATAATTATAATTTAATTATTTTAAAATAATTAATTTTAGTTTTTATTAAATTATAATTATTTATTAAAAATAAATAATTAAAATATGTAAATTAGGAGGTAAAATTCTCCTGAATTCACGACGAATTGACAGCCGTTGGCTACGTGGTGTGCTCACCAGAAACCATGGTATGGTACAGACAATGATGTACAGCCTCAATCGTGAGAATATTACGCTCTACGAGGAAAGCACTGGTTTCCATATTTGATTTAAAATCTTTCCTTACTAAATATAAAAAAATAATACATTTTATAAAATTTTATTTTTTAGATGTATTTTAATATATATATATTTATATAATATTTTTATTAAAATATTAATTTTAAAATTGTTAACAATTATTTTATATATTTTTTTAAAAAATTAAAAGTAAAATTATGATCAATCCATTAATATTCAAAACAAACAACTAATAATATTTTATTTAATAAGTTTTCTCTTAAATTTATTATATATATTTAATATATAAATTTAATTTCAAAATTGTAAGTATTTAATTTATAATAAAAAGATCTAAAAAATTATTTTATTATATTTCTTAATTCTAATAAATTAAAAATTAACAATAAAATTAAAATTTCGTCTAACGTCAAATAATAGATTTGAAAATCGTTGTGATTCGAATCTAATTTAAGTCCGCCATACAGATCTAACCACATGAAAAATTATAGATCTCGTAACAATATTTATCTTATGGCATAAATTTTTATGAATCGATTGTAAGACATTAAAAGATGACGAAAAATAGAAATAAAAATCATTATTATTATAATTTGCTTTCTTCTGAAAATATTTTTTCACAAAAACCACAAAAATAAAACATAAGCATTGAAAAATAAAAAAATAATTTCAACTAAGATTCCAAAAATGTTAAAGTTCACATTTCTCTATCCAATGGTAGAGACATTAATTTCTATTTTATTACTCTAGAAGAAAAAAAAAAGTAATTTTAATCTAAATTAATAACAATTAATATCAAGCTATTTAAAAAATTTATATGTCAAAGTATACTTCAAGATAGTATAGGATCTGTAAAAAATAATAATTATCCTCAAATATCAATAAAGTAATGATATCAATGACTCTAGTAAATAATATAACTCAATAATAACATGAATAAATAAAATTTATAATATCATTAAAAAAGTGTAGACTATATTAATATCTATATAACATACTATTTTCATATGTTATCATTTATTTAACTATAAAGTACTAAAAATATACTCACATAAATCAATATAAATATCTAAGTAGGTACCCTATATAGTCACTTCACGTTAAAGCACACAAATTTACTTTGTACACTGAAAATTTATCACAAAATCTATGATTCAAATCATAATTACAATTTTATTCCTTTGGCATTTAAACTTTAATTCAAGAGTTTGAAGAGTAATCTAGACACCATCTATGGCAAGCCTCAATCATGAAGAAAGCAGATATAATTTTTTGATTAGGCTGTTATTTCTACTACTGATACTACAAAACAACCAATTGTTCAATTGATTTCAATAAAGATTGATCAGACAAATCAGATTTAAGAAAATATTTAGTCCATTAGTTGGCATTTGAACGGCTCTCATTCGACCTCTTAGTATCAGATGATAATACATCTATTTCAGATCTACTGTTACGTATAAAATAAGTATAAATTAACACACATCCATGCTATAATATAATTTAGAGATTAGTCACATCATCATTAATTAATAAAATTATTTTTTTATTATCACGTGAGGTATAAAGACATAAAT
>JAOVVI020015026.1:0-11319 GCA_028571085.2 Nepenthes alata | reverse complement strand
ACTATCAAATTATATTCCA
Organism: Nepenthes alata; assembly: GCA_028571085.2. NCBI lineage: Eukaryota > Viridiplantae > Streptophyta > Magnoliopsida > Caryophyllales > Nepenthaceae > Nepenthes > Nepenthes alata. The sequence continues at coordinate 11,300 of JAOVVI020015026.1, read as the reverse complement.
TTCTTAATCCATGTAGGCAAATTAAAAAAAATAATTTGACATTTTATCCTGATTAATTAATTTAAAATAATAAAATTTTTTGTGGGATAAATTTTATTATATCAAAAAATAATTATCCATAATTAATGTCTTTATACCACACATGATAATAAAAAAATAATTTTATTAATTAAGGATGCTGTGGCTAATCCCTAATTAATTAAATTATTTTAATTACTAGACATTATTTATACATATATACAATTATATTCTAGATATTATATTTTATTATTTATATATAATAATATAATTATATATATATAAATATATACGTATATATATAATATATATATAAACAGTAACAACGTATATAATACATTTAATTCGCCTAATGAACAACAAAGGCCGCGGCAGTGCAACGGCAGAAGGCTTCCTTCACAGCGACCCGTGTTCGATTCCCATCGGCAGCGTTCGAATTTTGATTTTCTGTTCTGCTACAGTAATGGGCCAGAAGCTTCTGGGCCACATTCGAAACGATATTGGGCCGAGAACGTAATCGGCCCAAAAAACCGATTATATATATATATATTTATATATTTATATTTTTTTATTAAAAACACTGTAGCAGAATGACGTTATTTAAAACCGAATACGTTCCAACGAAATGACGTCGTTCAGGAACTCAAAACCGAAGCTTAAAACGACGACGTTTAGATCTATATAAATAGAAAACGACGCCGTTCAAATCATCGTCTACATTCATCGGTTTTGCCCGAACCTGACAACGATCGATTCGACCCGAATATCATACCCGATTGAAACAGCACTATAAGAACACTATAAATGATGTAAAATATATGGAAATTTTAGAAATTTAATTACCCATAGATTTTCAGTGCTCGTTTGAACCGAATCTTAAAAAAACGATGACTTTAGATTTTTTCGAGTTTCAAAAAAATCTAAAATTTTACAGAATGACAAAGGCAGAGGCGATGCCTCTCTCTGATACCAAATGTTAGACTATGATGTGGCTAAAACAACCACTAAAGCGGAATAATAAATCGAGTTTTATACCTCCCGCCATTTACGTGCTCTGTTTTCAAATGTGAGATTCGGACCGATTTCGAGCTTCGGGACACTCCTTCACTCCTTTAGATGGTGTAATGTTTGAGTTGGGTGCCAGGGACAAAGCCAGAACGTTCAATTTATAGGCAAAACTATCATTCGCCTCAACTGAGCGTTTCGAACTCAAACCGGCCGAGAATTGATAATTGTATTAATGGGAGAGTTATCAATACTAAATGGATCACTAATACTTCAGTAATTAACTTAGTTAAACGGTAGAAAGTGATAAACTGATCGAGAAAGAAGAAACGAATACGAAGCTGTCTGCGGCTCCAATCCGGCTCGAAGCAGCCATTCGGCTTGGCTTGGCTTGGCTTGGCGGCTCGAAAACTGCTCGTGGGTTGGACCCTTCTAATTGGGCTGAAGCCTGTATATATATATATATATATGTCAAATAAAAAATTTAGACTGAAAAGGGTTGTTAAGATTTTTTTATAGAAAAATTTTTAATTAAAAATTTTAGATAAATTAATAATATATTAATTTAATTTAATATTATTAACTTAATTTTAATTTTTAATTCTGACACGACAAGATATGGCCACTTTCTCATTGCACATTTATCGTTTCGATTAGATTATTAAATATATTTTTAATTTTTTTAATTTATTTCTTTTATTTAAATTCCGTACAGAACGCAACCCATCGGACGGGCAAGACCTGAAATCACCCAAAAGAGACCACCATTGCTGTTCTTGTAGGCTTGATATCAATTCGAGATCTCCTTCCTCCTCTCACTCCATGGATGCATAAAGCGAAGTGGGTCTCCGTGATTTCATAATCGACAGCAGAAGAGAGAAGAACCGGAAAAGTTCAAGTTTTTTCACCGGAAAAGACAGAGAGAGTGTGAAAGAGTTGGAGAAGATGCGGCCACCGACGAGGCCGATCCACGCTGTGAAGGTATGGGTACGCCGGCAGCCGCCGAAGGTGAAGGCTTTTCTGGCAGTGGTGTCTGGTATGGCGGCGTTGGTGCTGCTAAGAGCCGTAGTTCATGATCACGACAACCTCTTTGTCGCTGCCGAGGCCGTTCACGCTATTGGAATCTCCGTCCTCATCTACAAGCTCATGAAATGGAAAACTTGTGCCGGTAGGCACTTCCTCCTCTTCTTTCTGTCCCTATTTAAAGTCTGCTATGATGCTATAATGAGGTAGATCTCTCTTTTGTGATTTAGTATCATATATCGATTCTTTTCCTTCTGACAAGGAAATACGTTTTTCATATTCGCAGTTGCATTGGGAAGAGAAATACTGGGGTTTTGAGTTGCAGTTGGTTTTTAAAAAGTTATTCTTTTTTCAGTTTATTGTAGTGTGGAACGACCTTGATTTTTTTTTTGGGGGTTTTGGGAGGCATCGATATTTCTTGTGCAATTGCCAATTTAGTTGATTATAATGGTAGGATGAGAGATTTCGATTCTTATCTGATTAATTGCTGATCTTTTTTTCTATTTTGGATTTTGTGGATAAGAATGTACTAGGAAAAACTCATTACTTGATTAAGTTACACTTTTACAGTGTATGGTGTGCTTGAAAAGATAAGAGGGTGTATAAAATATCACAGTGAATAAAGGGGAAAAAGGAAAGGAATTGTTCCATTCTTACTTGTAATTCCTCTCCTCTCCCATTCTTATAAATACAAAGTTGATTGTTCTAGAACGCTGTGCAACTGAAAACCAACAAAAAGAAAAGCGCTAATGACTAGAGATTAGAGAACAGTGAAGAAGAGAAGCCATGGTGTCATCTATGATGAACAATTGAGCATGCAAATGGGGAAGCATATATCTGTCTAGTTTATCAAAGATTAGGGAAGTTCACTTTTATTGTGATGCCATTAGATGGTTGTATTATAGATTTTCTCTTTGTATTATTTACCTTCACCGTCCATTATTACTGAACTCTTGTGACTTTGGATGATTTTCAGGACTCTCTCTGAAATCACAAGAACTCACTGCAATTTTCTTAGCAGTTAGACTCTATTGCAGTTTTGTTATGGAATATGATATACACACCCTACTTGATTCTGCTACTTTGCTGACAACTTTGTGGGTTATTTATATGATGCGGTTTAAATTGAAGTCTACCTACATGGAGGACAAGGACAACTTTGCTATTTATTATGTGGTAAGCTGCATGTTGCTTAAGCTTTTCTTACCCCAGAGTTTTATGAGCAATCTTTAGATGCATGGAATTGGATTTCAGTCTCATATGGCTTTAGTTTTTCATGTCTTGTTTGTTAATTATGAATAATATTTAAATTATGCTAATATCAACTGAAGGGTGAGTAATGGTTCAACAGTAAAGTTGTTGTATTCTGACATAGATCATTGGTTTAAGCCACAAAAATAACATCTTTGCAATTCGAGTGTAAGATTGCATGTGTCATTATCTCATACTTCACAGCGTGGGAATCTTGTGCTGTGGCCTGCCCTCTTTCTTGAGTGAAGGTACTTGGCATACGATTTAACGTAGCTTGAAGTTGAATTAAACTATATGGATGGTGTAATGTGCCATATACACTAAATTTGCTAATTTGGGCTTATTATTCAGCTTCCAAATATAATGCAGACAGAGCATGTAAAAAGGTGGTGGATAGGGGGATGTTTTTAGGTTAGATGGAACTAGCACTCTTTGTGGTTGGGCTAGCTGAGGAAATTGCCTATGAAGAGTTGGATGGAGGGAAAAAAATCTGTTTCACCAACTTCACTGGGTAGAAAAAACTTACTTTTCCGTTGTTTTAATAGGTAAGACTAGAGGGGATATTAGGCTACCCTTTATTTCCTTGTTGATGTTGCCGTTTTTATGCTCCATGTTTTGCTGGTAAGCGGTGTCACTGCTACCTAATCTCTAACATTAGATGCAAATATCGGCCGATATGTATCAATATCTAAACCCCCAATGTTGTAACAATGTCACGATATGTTTCTGCATTAGTTTTATATCATGATATAACAGCCGATATTCAGAATATTGGCTGAAAAAGTCGATATTTGGCTGATATATTGCCCGAAATAGCACTCTCAATTTACAATTTTCAGAAAATAAATTTTTCGATATGTTCAATATCGATACGTATTGTTTAATATGTCCAATACAGCTATGTCCGTCATCGATACTGATACAGATATTCTCATCCATGTCTTCAACATATCTCCGTGCAAAGTTGAAATCCTAGATCTGTTGAGCATAGGTTCTGTTCATCAGTTCGGCTGCATGGATGTCAAAAATCAGTCAACTCATCCCTAAGAGCTGGCTCTCTCTCTCTACTCCAATGGAAGATTGACCTGATTAGATATTTTGGGATCTATTAAATTTTCTAGAAATTAATGTGTAGATCCCTTAAATTAATAATCAATCATTACTCATTAAAAAACATCTTTGTGATAGGTGGAAATCTAGGTAACCATCGGATTTACCCCACTATAAATAGATGGGGACCTCCACCCCAAATGCTTTTGAGATAAGGAGATATTGGCATCTTGAGCAGTTTTTAGAACTTCTTAGGGTGCACAAAATAGGGTAACAGCTGCCTTTATGTTCTGGCAAGATATATACTAACTTAGACGCTGTAGTAGATATCCCGAGATAGATATCCGGGCTCCCCTCACATTTGTTTCTCTTATTGTGGTGTCCACATAGCACGTCACATATGCATGCTTAGTTGTGTCACCCCAAGAAAATTCAACACTCTGTATTCAAGTGAATATAATGGTGGATCTTTACGAATAGTTAGACTAACAACCCTTCAGACAAATTCCTGCAGCATCTTGACCACATTCCTCAAGTTTAAACTCTCCCAGGAGTAACAGGGAGGATGCCTCTTGGCTAGGATACTGCTCAGTTTGGCGCTCGCCACCGGATGAGAAAGATTATTGGCATCACTTTTTTGGACGGCACCAAAGTCAAACAAACTGAATGATGGATGCACTTTTGGAAGTGGATGCCACCAATAGTACTCCCTGGCCATCCAGAGGAAGGAGTTCTTGTCCTTGCAACAATCAGCGAAGATGGGCTATAACCTCCATCATCAACTCGACCAGAAGCATGAGGTTGTGGCAACTTAATAACCCAAGAGTGCCTATGCCATGTGACAGAAGAGATTCTAAATTAGTTGGAGCATTGATGTAAATATTGCTTGATATGTATCAATGACGTGGCCCTTTATACCGATATTTTCTAATACCATAACAACATTGCGATATATTAGCTAATATTTGACCAATATATCGGCTAATACAGTCGATATATCACCGATATTTTAGATATTGATACGTATTGTTCGATATGTCCGACACCAATATGACCACGATCGATACCGATATTAATACTTTCATCTATGAGCGGGAGCCTTGTGTTTAGACCACTTGATGAAGATTTATGCCTTTCATCTCTGCCATTTTGAAGTAACCTTTTCGTAGTGAGTTCAAGATCTAGTGATGGATTTATATGATGGAGCATGTTCTCATGGATCATTTGGTCCACTTTAGACCATTCTCAGTTTTTAAGATCAGTTTCATGCAGCCCTCTCCCTAGATTTCCAAATGACAATGAAGTGGAGAGTTAGGGCATGGTTTTATCATAAGAAGCCCAGTTAAGCAAATTCATCACTTACTTTAGGGGAATTTCCTGGCATAGTTAGTGAGCATCTGCTAAGCAGTAAAGCATCCCTCTTGTCTTATCAGCATTCCACACTGGTCTAATGTGTCACTTTGCCCACTTATATGTGATTCTATAAGGAGGATCATGAGACCTAGGTTTGGCCCACAACATTGAGGAATGTACGAATTTCAAGAGTGAGACCAGTAATCTTATTTGGGTTATGTTAGATGATTTATTCGCGTTAGGGACCAGGTCCATGGGAACAATTGAATGGGATCCGTTCAGATCACAACCCCTCTCACCATCAAATGGTTGCTGTCCGTGCAAATGCTGGTAAATATGCGATCTGATTGGCCACAATTAACAGCAAGTTCCAGGTGGTGCGTTAGAACGAATTAGCAAAAAATAAAAATAAAAATAAAATTGATTGCTCAATTTTTACCCTAATGAGGATTATATGCATATTTTGTCCCGTACAACAATTTAACATCATCTGGCCCTTGCTTCTAACGGATTAATATACAATTAGTTGAATTGGATTTCTTTTGAAAATGGGAGTTCAAGCGATCTGTTGTACTATGATGAGTTACTTAGAACGACTCGAACATCTAATTATAAATTATATGCTCATTCCCTATTGAACTAGACCGAAAGGGTTATATACATTCTCATTATAAAAAGTGGTCATTTCAGCGGGCTCATTGGAGAGCAGCATTGACCAATGGATGGCCACTATATGGCCTAAACAATGAGCCCGATTGACCTTGAAGTCACTTTCGAAACTTCTCCTAGGGTTGCTGTAGCCATACGTTTAGGTTGTGAATTAGTAGCAGCATTCAACACAATCTTTGGGAAGCTTGTTCAGATAGCCTTCTAATCTATCTTTTCCCTCTTGCCTTAAAAAATGGTGTCGATGAAATTGGTGGCTCGCAGAGGATTCAAAGGAGTTGTTGTGTAGCTCAACTCTAGCTTCTAAGGCATATCATGCCATGACTATTGAAAATCCTGATCTTCGGGATGAGGCATCTCTTCATGAGGGAGAACTGGTCGAAGATGTCGATAGGTTCCTCTTGCTAGACGTTGCAGAGCAGATGATCCTAATTGGATCACTACTAAAGGATGTGTTGCGGATGCAAATAGATAAAAATGTTGGCTGATATGTATTGGTATCAGACTCACAATAATGATATTTTTTGATACCACAATAATATCGTAATATATTACTAGATTGGTGATATATCACAAACATGGATGAAATATTAATATCGGTCGTGGTAGTATCAGTATGACACATGTCAAATAATATGTATAGGTATCAGATATTTGAAAAAAAAAATTTTAAAAAATAGTAAACTGATGAGATTATATCGATCGATATATCGTTATATATTACTAATACACAAAATATCGTGATTTTGTTGTTGTTTCGAGGGGCTCGACAGTAATATATATCGGTTAATATTTACATTTATTATCACAATATATCGGCTGATATGCAAAATATCAGTTGATATGCCTAATGTTTTGCCGATATACCTAATATTTTTCTGATATATCGATCAATAAGGCCTTGTTTACTTACCATTAGAAATATTTTTTCATCCGATATATCCAATGCCAAGATGTATTGTCTAATACAATATGACTGCGACCATTACTGATATTTTCTTTGATGGACAAAATAGTTGTGAAGTGACGTTAGCAGAATTGTTGTTTGCTTGCATGTTCCTACAGAAATCTGACTTACCCTGCATCCAGGTTAATTGGTCCATGCTAGTGATTCAGGGAGCGTGTTACCCGTGCCATTTTCTCGTGATTTTAGATAAAAAAAAATTCTCTTTTATTTGGTGAGATGATTTCCTTTGTAATATCTAAGGGGAGACTGTTATGATGATATTTATTTGCCTGCTTGATTTTGTAAAATTTAGTACTTTTGCAGCATGTCTTCTTTTTGCTTTCATTTCATGCATGAAATGAGTAACCTAAGAAGCATGAACGCCAACAGAACACGGACACGACACTGATATATTATATATCTAAAAACCATGGACACGGCACGTTGAACCACATCAACTAATATTTATAATTTATTTATAGATATAATACTGTAATTCATAAATAACACTATTTTATAATAAATTATTAATAATAAGTACATATTTATTGTTTTCTCATCCCAAAAAAATCTCACTAGAAGAAACAATATACAAATTAGCTGTAAACCAATATAAATAAGTTGTATTATAACATTTTCAAAAGGGTCTAAGTTTTCTATAAATTATATTACAACCCCTCAATTTTCTTCAAATTACAGAATTACCCAACATACCCAAAATGTGTCTAAGTATGCCGGAGCCACATAAAATAAGACAAAAATGACACATGTTGATGCATCTTAGTTTATAATTTTTCCCTCTTTCCATGGATGATTGTTATGTTATGGAACTTTGGTTAATTTTACTGCAAATTTCCCCATACTCCATTCGTGAAGGGTGATTGTTTTTTTCCTATCATTAATTTGATGCAGCTGGTACCTTGTGCTGTTTTAGCATTGTTAGTTCATCCATCAACTTCACACAATATTTTGAACAGAATTTCATGGGCATTCTGTGTCTATCTAGAAGCTGTTTCTGTGCTACCTCAGCTGCGCGTTATGCAGAACACAAAGGTACATTCTCTAAAAGTTGTTCTATTCAAAGGCCTTTCAGACCATACTGTGTGGGCTCTTGAACTGGGGGTGATTGCATTGAACATAAATTCAACAGTCTAGGTGTTTTAATTAAAAAAACAAATTTCTTACTTTTTTTTAAAAAAAAAACAAGAAGAAAAACACCTGGCCAGCCTCAGGACCAAGGTGCAGGGCCTACAGTCACCCTCTGACTAGTAATTTTGTTATCCTAATTTCTCTCGAGCCACCCTCTGGCTAGTGCTTTGTTTTCCTGACTCCTCTCGAATAAATGCCAGATTGTTGAACCATTTACAGCTCACTACGTGTTTGCACTTGGGGTAGCAAGATTCTTAAGCTGTGCTCATTGGGTTCTTCAGGTTCGGATCCTCAACTGGATTTTTTAGTCAGTTATCTTATCCAAGAGAAAATCTTAACAGTTTCATTGATAAAAATATCAGTATTAGTACCAGTCATCGCAATACCAGTATGAGATATATATGATAATATTATTGGTGTTGGATATATTGGAAGATTTTTTTTGAAAAACGTAAGCTGAAAGGATTTTATCAGCTGATATATTAGCCAAATATATGGTGCATCGGACAATATTTTAAATATTACTAATATATCGTGATCATAGATATAAATATCGGCATATATATGTATTGATATCGGACTCCCGCTACCGATATTTTCTAATATCATGACAATACCGGGACATGTTGCCGTATTGATGATATATCATAATATATCAATTAATATTTAGTCAATATGGCTTTATCAGATTATAGTTTTTAAAAACTTTTTCCAATACAATCAATATTGATATGCTTCATTCAATATATTCTATATGGATACTGACGCGACCAATGCCGATATTTTCATCCATGATCGCGATATGTCGCTAATACAGTAATATATCATGATCTTGTCACAGTATCAAGAAATATCAGTTTCACAGAGTTCAATATCGGTACATGTCGACCAATATTTATATATATGGTTACATCTATTCACTAACTACACAAAAGTTGCTCTTTTTAATGGGAATTTACTCATCACAAAGATGTACAAAGGAACTGAACGAGCTTGATGCATCTTTTTTGTGCTTAATCTAGAAATAATATTGGCTGATATTAGGGATGTCAATTTTGGCCGACCTTGTGGTGTACCTAACCACCCTGGCCCGGTCAACGTGAGGAAAAACTGGTTTGACGGATTTTGGGGAGAACCAAAATTAAATTTTTGGGTACGGGGCAGTTTCGATATCTATTCATCCTGCCCCAAAAACTAACATAAACTGGTCCTGTATATGATGTCCTGAAACTGCTTTGAAACTCCCCTCAAAGATATCCTAAAATTAATGGTTCTTGGTATCTCTAATCGTCATAAAATCCTAAAAATCTAAAACCCAAGCCAATTTTTGAGATGATTATTTGTATTTCAAATATTAACCCTAAATTTTTATTTTGTACTTTTAGTATCAGATTTTCTCACCCTTCTATTGCAAATATTTTGGGTATCATGGTGGGGCAGGGATCGTCATACTGTGGCGATGGGAATGGGTCTAAAATGCCTACCTCATCAGGGATTGGGGTGGGGACAGGCAAAAATCAACAGTTTGGGGTTGGGGCCAGGGTTACCTAAAACCTGTCCTGAACCTCCCAGTGGCCATTCCTAGATGTTATTCTAGTTCGTTTCAATTTTTTTGGAACTTACCTCATGCAAGGCAACCGATAAGTCATCAAAAAGTTTTTGTGAATAATGAAATAGTAAATATTACTTATTTTAAAGTGTTGCATGGTGATACAATATCTTTTATAAGACAATGACACAGGAATCTACGGTGAAGAGACAAGGAGATCATTTTTGAGTTTGACATTGTCTCCCTCCTTCTTCGGTTCTCTCTCTTCCTCCAACATGAAGAAAGAACTCGTTGCCCACCTGAAAGAATAAAGAATGAAGACGTTCTTTCATCTATTAAGCTCAATGTATGGTGCTTATAAGTGATGAAGAATTTTCTATATTTGCAGCCTGAACAAATTATTCAAGTGTATGGATTGAGCTGATCCACTAACACTAACTGGGATGGCCAAAACATCCATTAAAACCCAACATGAATTGACCGGATTAGAGTAAAGCCTGAAATTCATAATTGTGTTTGGATTTGGGACGTTATGTACCAACTCAAGCCCCACCCAAGTATATATATCTTATATAATAATACTAATCGGACAGCTAATAAAAACTTAACCAACCCTAATGTAGATTCTAGTTTTCATATTACATATGTTTGATGAATTTATTGATGTTTGGAGAGATGCCGAGATTTTGGTTGCCATATGAATTTGAGATTTTGAATATTTATGCTCTTATTTGATGATTGAAAGTATTTTTATAAAGTTTTTTAATGAGCTATATTATAGGTAATAAGTTATAAATTTGAGTATTTATTGAGAAATTTTACTACTATTAAAATTTTAATTTATTTTTCTGTAAGTTTAAAAAAGGAAATAATGCGTCCATGGACTCGGGTTGTCTGACGGGTTAGGAAGCTGCTCGATCTTCCACGTCGGGTTAAACTGGATTTGATCTGATCCCTGTACCTTCTAACCATGAACCTATACAACACAACTCACAAGCAAGAGGTCAGAGGATTGGCGGTATTTGCTCCTCAGTTTATTCTCTAATGCTTAAGCTGGAAATCTTTCTCAACGGATGGAAAGATGTAAGGATATAAGAGAATACGTGGATGTATATAATGAGGGATTGGGTGTTTGAGTGCGCTCAATCGACAGCTTAGAGTTGGTACATGGAAACGGAGGACTTGGCTCTATGGTGCGCTCAACTAGGAGACGTCTTAGAGAGATGGAGGACTATACTCCGAGTGCGCCCAACCAGGGGTCGACTTAGAGAGATGGAGGTCTATGCTCCC
>JAOVVI020015025.1:0-11320 GCA_028571085.2 Nepenthes alata | reverse complement strand
CTACCTCCACTTACCCACCTGCTCCCTCCTCTTTATATATCGGACTCCAGTTGAGGGGTAGTGTGAGTTTCTGGCGCAAAGGAAGAATAAGGAGTGAAGGAGGGAAGAACTTTGACTCGGCCAGAGAGGGCGGTCAGGCAAGTTACTTCGGACGTTAAGTTTTAAAGTTCATACTTCTGTCTTCAAAGTTCAAGTTTTGAAAACTGCAAGTTTTCCCTTCCGATTTAAAATGTTTACCGTTTTAAAGTTACTGCTTAAGTTGTATTTACGGTATGATAAATTTCATGGTTAGTTCATGTTCTCTGTTCTCTACCTTCTGTACTTAAACCAAAATTTGCATAAAATTTGGACTAAAAATGAAATCGGCATTGTAAGCATCAAAATCGGCCCTTTTGCATGTTGAAGTCAGAACCGGCCCTTTGCATGAGAAAAACAAAACCGGCTCCTTTACACGTTGAAAATCGAGACCGGCCAAATCCAAACCGGCCTTAAGGTATGAAGTCCAAACCGGCCTTAAGGTATGAAATCTAAATTGGCCTGAAGGTATGAAATCCAAACCGGCCATGTGTGCCTTATATTTGAAACCGACATTTATGCCATGAAAGTTGAAACTGGCCTCAAGCGTATTGGAAATCGGCATTTATGCCATGAGAGTAGAAACCAGCCTCTTGTAAGATGAAAAATCCAAACCGGCCTCTTGTGTGATGAAAATCAAAATTGACCTTCGCATGAAATCGAAATCAACCCCTTCGTATGGTAAAAATCGAAACCGGCCCTTATCAGAATCAACCTGCTTGCACAATCAAAACCGGCCTACCCTTGAGAAAATCATAATCGGCCTGCTTGCATGCTAAATCAGAATCGACCTATCCTTGTGAAAATCAGAATCGGCCTGCTTGCATGATAAATCTGAATCGGCCTACCCTTGTGAAGATCAGAATCGGCCTGCTTGCATGATAAATCTAAACCGGCTTACCCTTGTGAAAAATCAAAATCGGCCTACTTGCATGCTAAATTTGAAATCGGCCTTTGCTTGTTAAAATCAAAATCGGTATTTGCATGTTTAAAAATTGAAATCGGCCTTTTATTGTTAAAATCAAAATCGGCCTTTGCATGTTAAAAATTGGAATCGGCCTTTGCTTGTTAAAATAGAAATCGGCCCTTTGCAAGTTTAAAATCGAAATCGGCATTTTCTTGTTAAAATCAAAATCGGCCTTTGCATGTTTAAAAATCAAAATCGGCTTTTGCTTGTTAAAATCGAAATCGGCCCTTGCTTGTTAAAATCGAAATCGGCCTTTGCATGTTTGAAATTGGAAATCGACCTTTGCATGTTTGAAATCGGAACCGACTTGCATGTCGAAATCGGAAACCAGCCCTTGCATGTTGAAATCGGAAACCGGCCTTTGCATGTTTGAAATCGGAAACTGGCTTACATGTTGAAATCAGAAACCGGCCCTTGCATGTTTGAAATCGGAAACCGGCCTTTGCATGTTTGAAATCGGAACCAGCTTGCATGTTGAAATCGGAAACCAGCCCTTGCATGTTTGTAATCGGAACCGGCTTGCTTGTTGAAATTGAAACCGGCAATTACGCCAGGAAATCCAAACCGGCCCCTTTGCATGATAAAATCCAAACTGGCCCCCTTTGCATGATGAATCAAGTCCGGCCTCCTTTGCTTGATGAAATCCAAACCAGCCCTTTTTGCATGAAATAAAGATCGTCCCTTGCATGATAAAATCAAGTTCAGACCTTGCATGATAAAATCAAGTTCGGACCTTGCATGATAAAATCAAGTCCGGCTTTCCCTTGATGAAAAACAAGTCCGGCTTTTCCTTAATAAAAATCAAGTCCGGCCTTCCCTTGATGAAAAATAAGTCCGGCTTTCCCTTAATGAAAATCAAGTCCGGCCTTCCCTTGATGAAAAACAAGTTCGGCCCTCCCTTGATGAAAAACAAGTTCGCCCTTCAATAAAACAAACTCCGGCTTTCAGTAAAAATAACTCCAGCTTTCAGTAAAAAGAACTCCTGCTCTTGTTGAAAAAGAACTCCTACTTTTGTTAAAAACGAACACCGACTTTTGAGAAAAGGAACTCCGGCTTTTGAGAAAAGGAACTCCGGCTTTTGAGAAAAGAAACTCCGGCCTTTGTGAAAAAGAACTCCGGACTTTGAGAAAAAGAACTACGGCCTTTGAAAAAGAACTCCGACCTTTGAAAAAGAACTCCGGCCTTTAGTAAGCGATAAGAAGATAAGAAGAAAATATAACTGATACTAAAAATGTCTTTCAGTAAGCGATAAGAAGTAAGTATTTTTTATTTTTGTTTCTATTATTTTGGACCCAGGACTGATATGCAGTCAGGTTAGGTTCTCTGACATGCCTTAGAACGTTAAGGTGGTAATCGATGATAACTCTGTCCATGGAGTTATATGTGGTCCGCCCTTCCTTGGGGCATTACGGTCAGGAGGAAAGTTCTGTTTCTGGCCTACCTTCGGGAGGCACATCGTATTGTTCCCGAGAGATGGGATCATCTATTCTGTTCAGTATCCCCTTGGATTGGGGAAGGATCTTGTGAGGTGGGATCATGTGTTCTGTTTATTGCCGTTGATTGTGGAGAGATGTACACAATCTATCCTTGATTATTCGCCCCCTCAGCTAGTAGGGTCTACTAGTGGGTTCCTTTACTTATAAAGATGATATTTCTGTAAAATATGGAAGTAAGATCGACTTCTGCTTTCTAAAATATGAGTACATTGAATTCTGATTTCCAACGACCGTTTATATTTTCTAACAGTTCTGTATACGTCTGCATCATGTTTCTGTTATGAGTCACTTTCTTATGGCATTTGTAACTTTATGTGCAACAGTATCTGTTTTGCTGAGTTATGTTCCGCATATATGTTTTACTATATACCTGTATGTACCTTGCTGGGCCTCGGCTCATTGTTTTCTATTTTCCCCCTCCAGATGAGACTATAAAATTCGTGCCCGATGAGAAGAAGTAACTAGAGCTCTGTCTAAGAGATTCTAAGGATTCCGAAGTATACTTTGGGAGTTACCACGGAAGAATCAGTGGATGTAATGATCTAATTAGAATAGATGTATTTTTGAAATTGTAACCTTGTGCCTATGTGCGCATGAATAAATTTTATGGAAATAAGTTTGAATGCTTCAACAGGTTGTTAATTTGACTTCCGCTATAGATTTTATGGATAATGTGTGTGGGTCCTAGATGGCATCTGTGATTCTGTATTATGAATGACGGAATAAAAAAAAATTTATTCTGTCACAATTGGTATCAGAGAGTTGAGATGCCTTAGAAATTAATTGATCGAAAAGCGAAAGCTTAGGATAGGATAAGTTGAATCAAAGGATGGTTATACTTAGCCATCTGTTCTGACTTAAGGTGTTAGCACTAATTAAGTTGAGGTAGTTTATGAATGATCGAATAAGTAAATAGAGGTGTTTGGTGATTAAACTTGTCCGGGTAGTTTTGGTTACCCCAATCCTAATGACTTAATGCGAATTATCTCGGTCTCAAGAAAATAGTAGTAGTGGCCCTTAGACGGGGACTCCTAATATTAATGACTGGTTGTAGGGTCAAGAGGAAGATGATGTGTAGAGACTCCTTAGTGTTGTAATTTGATTTGTATCAATTGGGATTCGAGGCCTAGGTTAAGTAATCTCGGTTTGAGGTTTAAGTTTGATCAATTGTGGATTGAGGTCCTTAGGCTAGTAATTCGTTAAGAAGGGTTGCCTGATCAACCTAACAAGTGTAGCGAATAGGGTGGAGCCATTGGCTCGAGATTGTTATGACCGGAGTTGAAATAATACTCAAGGAAATCGGTAAAAAAGGTACAGTACCCTATAATTAGGAGACAGGGCTAAATTAGATAAGAATAGACGTTCAGCCTAATTAGAATTAAGATTACCCTTTTTAAGTCAATAGATGACCGCTCAAGAATCTGGCTATGAAGGTTTTAAGGAGAATATGATCAAGCTCATTTGTTGTAATTATGGTTAGGCTGGACATGAGGTAAGGAATTGTCCTTATTCGAAGAGAACCCGAGCACCCAATCTAATTGTCCCAGTTAAAGAAATTGTAGATTCTGCAAAAAACATGGGAGTATCATCAGATATGGTGGAAGGTACGATTTTTCTGAATACATGATGCTGAGTTTAACATCCGTAATCTCTTTTATGCTATGTTTCTTAAGTTTATCTTTGGTTGAGGACTGTAGATTTAGTCAGTTATATTGATAATCATGGCATATTTTGGTGACTATGGATAAATTGTCCGTACTGAATTAAGGTAGTAAGCTCTGATCGGTTTCGAGTGGTAACTTTTGGCAAGATGCCATATTAGTGGGAGATAGATTAATAAAGATATTAGAACCAGCATATCAGATTATGAAACTCTGAGTACGAGCTAGGAATAATCAAGGAATTAGAAAATTTATTTTGCCTTACTGGCAGATCACTTGATAAAATTTTGTGCCAAGAGACCGCACCTGGTGTTATGTGTGGTCACTAAGGAGTTTTGATTGATAAGATCTTTCGGTTCTTAAAAAGATCTTTTGCATTCTTTAGCCAAACAAAATCCATCTTCTTCCGAGTTAATCGAGTTAAAGGCACAACAATTTTGAAAACATTTTCCACACACCTTCAATGATAGCCCTCCATTCCAAGAAAACTCTTCACTTTAGTTACCATCAGTGGTCGGCTCCAATTGGTTACAACCTCAATATTCTTAGGATTGATCAAAGTATATCGCTTTAAGATTACATGGCCTAGAAACGTGTCTTCTTTGAAATTCACACTTCTACAATTTCACATGCAATCTTTTCTTCTGTAGTATTTGTAGAGTAATTTCAGATGTATTCCGTGCTCCTCATAACTTTTCAAATATATCAAAATGTTATAGAGAAAAATAGCTACAAATTTATCGATGTAAGGTTAGAACACCCAATTCATTAACTCCCTAAAAGCTTATAATAACCATACTTTGTTTGAAAAGCCATCTTCGCCATGTGCTCATTCTTAATCCTCAATTGATAATAATTCGAGCAAAAATCTATCTTTGCAAACACATGTTCCCATTACAATTGGTCAAATAAATTATCAAATTTTGACAATGGGTATCATGTTCAACTCGTAAAAATCAATGCATAGCCATATAGACCTATTCTTCTTCACAGATAATAGCAGAGCACCCCATACCTATACTCTTGGCTTGATGAAAGCCTTTTCCAAAAATTCTTTTAATTGATTCTTCAACTTTCTCAACTTTGACAATGTCATCCTATATGATGCTTTCATTATAGGCATTGCTCCTCACATAATCTCAACATTAAATTTAATTTCACAATTTGGCGACAAACCTAAAAGATCCTCTAGAAATACATCATCGAATTCACATACCACAAGTAACCCTTCTGTTGGAATATTATAGCTCTCAATGCTGGTTATATAAGCCAAATAGTCTTGACATTCACTAGTCATCAAATGACGAGTATACAATGCCAAAATAATGTAGGGGATTGCTTTTGCATTATTTTTTGAAACAAAAGGGTTCACAATTCGTATAAAAAAATACACTGCTTATAAAAATAATCAACACTAATATGGTAACTTACTAACTAATCCAGGTCTAAAATTACATCAAAATCATCCATATCTAACAAACCTAAATCTACCATCAGTTTCAGCCCATTGACCCAAATAATGCATATCGGGTATATAATATTTGTCACCAAAGATGACCCCATATGTTTTAACACTACTAATGAATAATTCATGATCTTTAGCAGTGATGACAAATGACAAACAAACTCTGGAGATATAAAGGAATGTGTTGACCTAATATCCAACAAAACTTGTGTGAAAGTTTCAAAAATTATAAGTTTACCTTCAGCTGCCATTAGAGATGTATCTACATCCTCAGCCATCACCGCATAAACTCTTCCCAAAGTACTCAACTTTCTTGTCATTTAAGTCGCGGGATGTGAGCAGTCCTTAATCATATGATCAGATTGGCTATTGTAGAAACATGCTCCTAAAATCTTGAAACACGGCCTCCCTCCATGTAATTTTCTATAATGAGGACATGCAGGCTTGGATTATTGAGGACTCGACATACCCCGGAGTTTAACTTCCTTTTTTCCCTTGTCCATAGACTTAGTCTTTTTGTGGGATCCCATCAATCCCAAAATTTGGCCTCCTTAACTGGCGATCTTCTTCTCAAAAAAAATTTTCCTTTCTAATTTTTGTTTAAATAGGAGGGCTTAATCCAACACCTCTGTATAGATTTTCATTCTTAACATCACAAGTTGCTTTCAAATGGTGTCATTTGAACTGTACAAAAATTTTTCCTCTCTCATTGCATCATCAAGGACGACATGGAGAGCATAACAAGATAGTTCTATAAATTTGGCATCATATTACATCATAGTTCAATTTTCTTACCACAAGCTAACAAATTTATCTTCCTTCTATTCCCATAACCTTACAAGAAGTACTTTTCCATGAAAGTGTTTACAAAAATATCCCATAAAATCTGTTCATTTTCAAGCACTAAGATCTGCTTCTTCATAGAGAACCAGTGGTCCATCTTACCTACTAACTTATGGGAGGTGAGTATGACTTTCTTCTTTTCAAGACGGCGAATAATTTCAAAAACTTTTTGAATCTCTCTGATCCATATCTTAACTTTTGTGAGGTTCGAATCTTCCATAAACTCTGAGCCTCTCGTTTGTGAACTAATCATAAGTTGTCATAGCCCCCACTGGATTCACCATTGCCGACTTCAAATTTTGTGACCTCTGACCCATCAATTCCTTCATGTTTGCCATCTTGGCCAAGTTGGAAAGATATTCTTCTTCTTTGTCAAGATGAGATTTCGGCCTAAATTTACCTTATCTAACTGACATCTTTTATTCCTATCATAAAATAATTAACCAAATTAAATACTCAAATCAAATGAAATGCTTCCCTATGACTTCATTGATTCCAGTTTTATCACATTCCAATACCAGGATCCTATTGTTATATAAACAACCCATTAACTTAACTTGAGGCAAATTATATTGTTTTGTTAGTTGAAAATTCATATATTTAATCCACCAACTAAAAATCAAAATTTTATCAAGACGCAACCACAAATATTATCGGACCTAAAAAGGATTTGAAATAAAGATATGTCAAGTTACATGATCCGAAAATGCCACATCTAAAAGTAATTCCAAATACTGACTATACAAGATCTCAAACATTCATAAGGAGGAGCATCCATACTGAAAGTCAGAATAATCAAGCAATATAATCCAAACAAATTATTGAAATGAACTAAAGATAAACTCAAAACCAACAACATACAGTATGACCTCAAACTTATAGAGATCAGAATATGTGTTTACAAAGTATAAACTTTTTAGTTACGAAATATTACATGTATAAGTATTTAGAATAATAAATACCTATAGAGATAAAAAAAATAACAAGAGAAAAGGGGACTTGGATGTATGTACCTTAATATTGAAATTATCCAAAATCTCTTAAATCTCACATGGATCCTCCTTTTCTAGACTTTCCTCTCTCCTTTTCTCTCTTCCTCTCTTTCCTTTCTCTCTCTTCCCTCTGAAAATTGTAGCAAAATGATTGAAATTGGCTAAAGGGGCTTTTTATAGAAAAACTAATACATATGCGTATGTAAGTCGCATATCAAATACTAAAACAAAAACCGTACGAAGCACGAGTATCGGTTAGGCACGCATCAGTTGCGTGCATTTTGTCTCAAATATGCATATATATCTCTTACATTAGATGTGATTAATCTACCTAAAATATGCACGAGTGTGTAAGGCCCGCATTCGATTATATCATTGATATATATATTTACCTCTTCCTCTCATCTTTTCCTTTATCTATATCCCTTGGCATTTCACTTTGAATCACTAGGGAATAGAATTGGCAAATCATTTCTAGTTTGATCGTTTCTTTTCAACACAAGAAAAGAGTGTGCAAAATTTTTTCAGGATGCAGCTACAAGGCAAATTAAATCCAACGGACCGGTATAAGCACAATTAAGGGACCCAAATGGCAACCAAACTAGTTCCAAAGGATGGGAGGATAGTTGGCTACCGAAATTAATCCGATTAGCTAATGAATCAAAATTCGGTTGCGGAGGAAGGACCTGGGCAATAATGTAACAAAAATTCAGCTAAGATAGGAGCAAAAAAATTTAGGAATGGAGGCTCGGTGTGAGATCCTGAAATCAAAGAAGCTTAAAATAAAAGTAAAAGATTGCTACTTAAAAATCAAAGTGTTTTGAGTTTGACTTAAACCGGAGTGGCCTTACACCACTGGAAGACTGGAACTAATGGTAATAAAAATGTTGACCTGTGTCATGATATTGACCGGCGTCAAAATGTTGACCAAATGTTGAGATGTTGACCGGTGTCAAGACATTGACCGGCGTCAAGATGTTGTCCAAAAGGTTGACCTAAGGGTTGACCAGTATTTAGAAATGTTGACTGACCTTGAATAAGAGAGAAGAAGCATTGGCCGGCTTTGAGTAAAAGTTAGCTGAATAGAGTAAGAAGCGTTGACCAAAAAAATTGACCAATAGAAAGGTTGGCTGACTTTGAAGAAAATATTGACCAATTAGAATTGACTACCTAGTTCAAAAATTTAGATTAGGATAAATTAAGGGCAAACTAAAGGTAAGGGCCAACTTTGTTGTTTAGACGGTTAGATCCTAACTAGATCCAAATCTAATCAGAGCAAGTGAGCTACGTTGTTAACCTTCTAGATGAAAGTACCAAGTAGGTAACTTATCCCAGTCACTCCCACCTAACCCATAAAGGGAAGTGCCAAGTAGGTAACCCACCCCACTTACTCTACCTAATCTCTCCTCTTTATATACAGAGCTCCAGTTGAGGGACGGCTGGGAAATTTCTGGCGAGGAAGAAGGGTAAGGAGTAAAGAAGGAGGAAAAGCTTCAAGTAAGTCGGAGTGGGCGGACAACAGTCAGGCAAGTGTTTTCCTATTTTTAAGCTTAAATTGTAATAATGTTTTAATGCAAGTGTACCTTTCCTTTTTAAACCTAAATTTTTAAGAATATTTTTAAGGAAAGTGTACTCCCTTTTTTAAATCCAGATTTTAACTATACTTCTATTTTTAAGTCCCGGCTTTAAGAAAAATTACAAGTGTTCTCTTCAGATTAAAATGCTTCAGCACATAGTATATTTACTTGTCGTTTTAATTACCGCTTGATAAGCTGTATCTTTGATGTCATGCTTGCCGAACGATTGGACCGGAAATATGATTTTGGTTTCATGGTTAATTTTTTCCTTCTACTTTATGCTTTATGTTTTCTGTCCAACTTATGATTAAACTTGAATTGTATAAAAATAGAGAAGTAAATCGGCTTTGAGTCATGATGTTATAATTATTGACTGGAATGAGATTTATGGATTTGAAATTAGCTTCATGTCAATTGAAAGTTTCTATACTTGACCAGAATAAGAAAAACAAATTTAAAATCGACTTTGTAATATGACGACCAAAAGTTTTGTGTCCGTCTGAAATGTAAACTAAAGAAAAAGTAAACTGGCCTTATGACAAGATAAATAAGATCAGACTTTAGCATTGGGAAATAAAGTTCACTCACATGCCTTAGAATATTATGGTGGTAATCGAGGATAATTAAAGGGAGCCGTCCTCGGGGCTTTTTACAAGGAGAAAGAGAGAGCCGTCATCAAGGCTTTGTACAAGGAGAAAGAGAGAGCCATCCTCGGGGCTTTATACAATGAGGTATTGTCGTGATTATGAGAAGATATGCACAATCTATCCTCAATTATTGCCCCCTCCGCTAGCGATGTCCTTTACCGATAAAAAGAATAAGAGAACTATCTATAATAAGACCAACTCTGTTTTTCTATCCTAATTTCCAGAAGTGATTACTCCGGCTTTCCTGATTTCTTTTGCATTACGTATCTACCATAATCCGGTCAATTGTTATTTTATAATATTCACATTGCATATGTATCTGTATCCGCCTTACAGCATAAATTCTTTACGAAAAATCTGTATGTACCTTATTAAACTCTGACTCACTATTTTTTATTTTTTTCCCTCCAGATAAAACTATAGAGCTCGTGCCTGACGAGATGGAGTGACTAAAGCTTCGTCTAAATGATCCTAATGACTTGGAAGCATATTTTGGAGTTACCATGGTAGAAGCAGCTTTGTTGTAATGATTCGATTGAAATATATAATTTTTTGTAATTAGACTTTTATGACCATGTATTCATAAATAAGTTTTATGGGTGTGAATGTGAATGTTTCGACAGGTTATTAGATTTGCTTTCGCTACATATTTTATGAATATCGTGTATGGATTCTAGATGGCATCTATGATCCCATGATTGGGAGGTTGCTGGCAAAATATAAAAAAAATCCGTTCTGTCACAATTGGTATTAGAGAGATGAGATGCCTTAGAAATTGATCGATCGAAAATATGGAAGCATAGGTTTGAATCTTCGTATTGAATTTTCGTAAGAAGTAGGCTAGGGTAACTTAGGCGACTAGAGTCCTAAAGAAGTTTGGATCCTAGGCTAGGTTCAATTTTAAGGAGTTGATGGATATTTACTTTTCATGGTATTATAATATCGTGCTTGTTTCGATTTTAGGATGGCTAGTGGAAGAGGAAGAACGAATGATGTAATACACCCCATGATCGGGAGGCCGCCTATGTGGATTAATGACCAACGTAGTGGAGTCTGTCAAGCATAGGCATATGACTCTGGTCCCTGCGACAGAGCCAGCTCCGGCCATCCTGCTCCAACCACGTATGATCAATTGACGGCGGAGTGACCACCGGGCTTTTTGGGGAAGCCCGATCCAACGGAAGCTGATATATGGCTAAAGAGGATGAAGAAAATATTTACAGTAATTAGGTGTATGGATCAGGAGAAGGTCACCTTCGCCATATATAAGTTGGAGGGCAAAGCAGACAGTTGGTGGTGCATGAGGAAGAGAGTGCTTGGAGTGCCCGACGAGACGATCACTTGGGATATGTGAGGTTCAAGATTTAAGAACTTGATGATAATGAGATAATTAGAATGCTAATAATTAGTACTAATTCTATGGAATGAATAAGGTTTGGTGTCGAAAGAAAAATCAAAAAAATTATTCGGGTCCGGGCTGCTGGAGCCCTGCCAGCAGGCTTGTGCCTGCTGGGTGCTCGAGCCATGACTCGAGCACGGGTGCTAGAGGCACCCCTCGCCCTCTGGCCACTCGAGCGAAAAAACCAGAACCGGCCCT
>JAOVVI020015024.1:0-11320 GCA_028571085.2 Nepenthes alata | reverse complement strand
CATGCGAATAACTCCGAAGTTGAGAGTTGTCGAGTGGCATGCATCCACTAATACCATTGGAGCGCCAGGCCGATCATGTAGAATGTGATGATGGTGAGTTTCTGCTCAAGTGACGTGTTATGATACAAAAAGAATCATTCAATTTGGAACAACCCAATTACGTCTTCCCCTGCGAAAAATAAAATTTCAAGTTTGGGTAACCGTGGTTGTGCCAAATTAGATCCATCTGTTGACAGAGGAAGTGAAATCGGAAGGTTTTGTGCCGATGGGTGAGAATGAACAATGGGTGATGCCAGAAACGAAGGTGTGGGTAGTAAGGAAGGGTTTGCTAATAGGGAAGATTGTTACTCCAAATGGTTCAAGGATTAACGGATTTTGGTTAGGGATTGTTGGAGCTACTCAATGGTGGTGGTATTTATAGCAAGGTCATCAACATGATGTTGTACGAATGCCGCTATCGCCGTCAGTTCTTGCGACAATCTAGCAATTGATTCTTCTAGGGCCTTGAATCGAGTGTTCTTACCGTCTGTGATGTCTCAATGAGAGCACCAAAATGATACATGTAACCTATTGTGAACAGTAAATCCTCGATCTTTTTGAAAATATAGCGATAAGGCCGAGGACTTTTGGTGAAAATGGAGCAGTGGTCCGCAGTCAATTTGAGATAAGAGGTGCAATGGACCGCAATTGTTTGGAAAAAGAGTAGTGGACTACGGTCTTCTGGGAATAATAGAAAGGAAGATGGAAAAAGCTCTAACATAGGCAAAGAAAAATAAGAGAGAATAGGAAAAAAGGGAAGCAGAGAAGGGAAAGAAAGGGAAAAAGAGAAAAGTTAGAGAATAACAGATGGACAAAAAATAGAATTCATTTCATAGCCTCTCCATTGAAACCAACAATAGGTATATATAGAAGCAACAGAATATTTTCCTAACCAACCAAATATAAAACAAAATATTCTCCTAGCCAATCAAATATAAAATAGAATATATTCCTCACCAACTAACCAACAGAATATATTCCTAACTAATTGTATAGCAATTAGACTAAATATAACCCTAAAATCCAACTAGCGGTCGAGTGTACACTTCGTCGAACGTGTGGAGGACCCTACGGTAACATCAAAGACGGGTCAATTAGACCCATAACAAAACTCCTGGGCATTGATAATGGAGAGAGGGATACCCGCTGGGCTCCTCTCTAGCTGCCAGCGATGGGAGCTTCCTATACCTCGCTACACAAACCATTTTTGTTGTTATAGTGGCATAAGATGTCCAAGGAGACGCAGAACCTACGCAATCCCAAGCCTGGATCAAAAGGTTATTTCAAAAGCCGAGGGTGCTTCCACTTTCTAGGGTAGCACTTCCAACTAAGTGAGGAAGTGTGAGGACAAACACACTCTATCTCCCCTCTTTCCCTCGGTTCAATTTTCTCATCTCTTTTTGGGTTCTGCACTTTGGAATCTTTTCCTTTCTCTCCCTCTTCTCTTTTTGTAGAGGAAATGTAGTATATGTAAAACGAGGGCTACAAAGCCTACCCTAGGGTGCATGGATGACGACGGTTACTCACAAGGATTTGCTAAGCTATCTCGGCAATCACGAGTGCCTGTTGAGAAGATTCGCTGAATCGTAACTGCTAGCCTAAGATGACACGTGATCAATGACCACATTTTAAGAATATTTGATAAGTTGTAAGGATGGTTGTCGTTGTTGTATTAGAGCAAGTTCTCCTTTCTTGCCCATACTGCGCTATCAAAGCTGATAAGCTAGAAAGAATATCCTACATCGTGTTTGGCTATGGGAGCTACGTGCTGACAAGAACACATGGGACTGTCTTCTAAGTTTGAGTCGCTGAACCGTGGACCTTCTCTCAATCAAGCTGCATGGACTTCTTGGTGGTCCCTCAGGACCTTCCGCTGGGTTTTGGAGGAATCATTGATCTACCATTGATATGTTGTCCTTCAAACTTCGGGCCAACCCGTAATATCAAACTTATTCGGGTACATTATTGTTAAAGTTATAAAAGATATTTTACCAATTGTATCTCTTTTATTTTATCTTATACTTTTTATTACTCAAACTTATTTATTAAAATGAATTATACTCTTATTTTATTGAGATGTATGTAACCAAACATATCGCATAGTCAATATTTTAGATATATAATCCAATAATTTTTTTCCCGTTTAAAAGAAATACTTTTCATATAAAAATATTATAGTCTTCATTATTTGTAATTATTATTTATTTATTTTATGTTATCTATTATTTCCACTTACTTTAAACAAAGGATTCAAAACCTAACATATAAATATATATCCTAAGATGGTCTGGATTGTCCTTCAAATGCAGGTGTTCTAAAAGCAGTCCATATTAAACAGATAAATTTGTAAGATAGACTGATCGGGATAATGATTTGGGTTATATATTATACACTACTGTGTTGTGTATAATATAGTAATATATTACCCAAAAAAACACAACTAGAAATAAAATTCCACGTGATGAGTCAGTTTCTCTAAAATGCTTTCTTTTGTTGAAAGTAAGAGAGGTGGTAAGAAGTTTAGTAAGTGGTAATTATAGGGAGACTGTCCTCTCATAAACAGAATCACATAACATAAATGGAGATAAAAAACGAGAGACGATGATAGATGAAAAAAAAAACTTTAAAACTTAGTTTTTTTTTTTTTTTTGGCAGATTCACGACTGTAGAAAGATGCAGGTAAGGAGAAGTTCGCAGCGGAAAAAAAATTGCCGAAAAAACAAGTTACGGTTTTGATTCGTACCTGATTGCGGAGTTAGGTTCCCTGCACTGCGATCGTTCGTCGATGATGGAGATTATTGAAACAAGTACTCAATAACAGCTGTGCGAAGATTTGTAGCAGCAGCCAAGATGGTCAATATGCTGATTTCTGTCGAGAGATTGACACGGCGGAGGGAAAGAGCTCAGGCGACTGGCCCAGATGCGTGACCGCCGAATTTTTTGAGGGCAAAGCGAAGAACAGAGTTTTACATGTAAGATATGTATATAAACTAAGAATTCGCAATTTTAAAAAACCAAAAGGGCCTCAATTTCGTGTTTGATCAGACGCCGAACCGCTGCCTCCTTCCCTGAACACGTCGGCAACGCGGCACTGAACTGATACAGCGAGACAGAGGGAGATGGGGAGCCCAGAGAGAAAGAGAGAGACAGAGAGCGAGATTTCCTAACGCAAACAGGCAATTGGCGCCTATATACCCTGAATCCCCTCAGTGGAAAGGAGTTTTCACGGCAACGAAATTTGAGTTTTCGTGTTTTCGCGCCAAAAGGATCGCCTTGTTCTTGTGTTTACAATATGTCTAATTTCTTTTTTTTTTAATTTAAGCATAACTTACTCATGGAAAACATATTGTATAATTTAATCACTGTATATGTAATCTATTAAATTTTAAATTAATAAATACTTAATAAAAATATTTTAAAAATCCTACACGTATATAATAGATTATACATGTGTTTCACATAAGTAAAATTTTTAATTTTAATGAAGTTATATAATATTGTATATATTTATATTAAATTTAAAGTAAATCAATATTTATTGTGTCTCCGAATTTCGATTAAATTAGATCTAATCTAGTCATCATTTTTTTTAACCTAAAATCCTGCGCAACACAATAAAAAATAATATACTAAATAATTAATAATATTAATTCATCAGTATATCTTCCGACACTTAAATTATAAATATTTTTTTTAATTGAAAGCTACTGAATAGTAAAAAATTTTGGATCAAATATGTTTAGCATGAAAAATTAATATTTTAATACATATTGCTACAATATCGTTTATGAATTACACACTCCACTAAAAGTAGCTAATTAGGCTTCATACAGTGTCAATATTATAATACCTATGAGATGCTTTTTAGGCAGAAAATCTTCATTCCCCTATTTAAAGTAGTATTTATAATGTTAACGTGCGATTTTAACTTTATCCATAACCCACAAAATCATTTTAGATAAATGTAGCCAGTTTGCTCTATCTATTCCAACTGATTATGATCAGATTTTTCAATAAATCATTATTCGATTGACTCATATTTTAACTATTTTTCTCAATACATTTTGAACAATTTTTTCAAGACGACTCATTTTAGGACGTAATGTGGGTCATATTCGTGGGTCATATTCTGAATTTATCAATTAACAATAATACCCATAAATATCATCGTCCACTTTTTTATGAAATACATCCTAACTTCATAGAACATTTTGTTTGTCCTACCCTTATACAATTACATTAAGTAATAATATTTGTTTTATTAAATAAAAAGTAAGTACCATTTTGTATATGGAGTTATGCCTATAAGTAATTAAATATAAATATAATTTTATAATTATATGGTAATTTGTAGAGTAATTTAATTAATTGATTTAAAAAAAAATATTTAATGTATCTTACACATATATTTTAAAAAACAATTGTTTTAAAAGTAATGTTAATTGCTTCATCTATTTTTTATTTAGAACAAAAATTATATAGAATAATTATGAATCGATTTGATATGAACTAAATAATAATTTGTAATTAATTTGCATATTATTGTTTACTTTTTATACATTAAATTTAAACTATTAGTTGAGATAAATTGTTCAAATCATTGGTTGCTAATTGGTTTGGCCGAATTGATGTTAAAATCAGTTGATCAATTTTATATATTGTATATATAATCAAAATAGAATTAGTATTATTGAATTACGTTCTAAGTTAAAATAGCAGATATTGATGCGTACCTGGATCCGAATTTCGAACAGATTCGGGCGATCATTTCGTTGCGGTTCCGGCTCCGTTCTCTAAGTTGGATCCTGCACACCACTAAGCAGAACAGAAGGTCAGTGTGTCGGCGGGATGTAATCCCACCAAAAATACTCCGACGCTCAAATCAGTCAAACAGCCTTCAAAGAAAGAAACTGAAAAGCTTAAGAGTAAAGAGGGAGAGAGAAATAGCATATTTTTTCAGATGTAAGAAAGACGCAAGGCCTTTCTTGGATCTGGAAGGTGGGAAGGCAGTAAACGATCGTGAGGGCTCGTTTGTTGCCTTGGAGGTTGCCTGTGTTTTGGTTTGCAGTTCTCGAAACTTGTCTTTTTCGCAGTTTTTGGTTAAATGCGTAAAAGAGAGCATACCTAGAATGATGGTTCTAGGGTTTATTATAAGGTTGAGAGGGTGATCTTTCTTCTTTGGAAGGAGCGATCCCCTCTGTCCACCTTGGCTGGCTTGCCTTTTGGAACAAATTCCAGTTGCCAAGCTGATCGTTTTTGTTTCCTTGTGAGGCGGCCAACAGCTTTCCAAATCGGTTACCTTCCTTCTCAGTATATTACCGTTGGAGTGTCCTAGTTGGAAAGGAATTGGGAAAATCTGGCGCCTTCCTTTTTTGAAGAGTGACAATCTTGTCAAGGCTCCTTTTTGGGCGTCAACTAGGATCGTGGAAGATGCTGGGAAAGCCGTGGTTGGCCGTTTGATGAGTTGTGGGCCCAAACAGACCAGGCCTGTTACCGTAGAAAGGCTTCTTTGGGCCCAATATGCTGGGCGCGGACGGTCAACGCCTGAGTTGACCGTCTGCGTGTGGGTGTTAGCCGCCTTCGTGGAGAACGAAGAGAGAGTCGCCGTTAGTCATCTGATGGGCTGTGGGCTGTGGGCTAGAATGAAATAGGCCAATTACTGTAGAAAGGCTTCTTAGGGCCCAACATGCTGTGGACGGTCAACGTTAAGTTGACCGTCTACCAGCGAGCTGGCCAACCGGGCGGTCAACGCCAACGTTGACCGTCCTGGGCCCGTCTTTTTACTGGGCTATCCAAGCGTTGACCGTCCTTCTTGGGCTTCCGTTGGTTCTTTTGGGCCAGCCCATTTTTGGTATAACCATCACTAGCCCCCCATGCTGGTGGTCAGATTTTTGGCCTCCAGTATGTTCATGAGGGGATGTCCCTTATTGCTTTGGGTGTTCGAGGTTTTCGTGGAGCTTTTTGAGAGAGTTTTGTCAAGACTATTGTCCACCCTTGTCAATTTTCAGAATTGTTGACTGTTTTTGATTAATTTCGGAGGACCAGAATTGTTGACTGTCCTGGTCGATTCTGGAAGAGTCCAGTGTGGCCATTAGCCGGTTTACCTGTCAGAGTGTGACACGTGTCTCCCTTTGGTTGGACGAAGATATTGGCCATTAATGCGCCAGAGATCCGCCTTTTGCAGGGCCAAGTAGGGAGGCGACACGTGGCGATCCTGACGGCGTCCTTAATGAGGGGTTTTGTGCTTGACGCCTAAGTCTTCCTTTCCAAACTTCAAACTCGTTCGTGCCATCAGATTCTCATCCTCTTCCTTATTGTTTCCCAGATAAGTGCTTTTAAAGAACCCTAAAAATCTTTTTCGATAATGGCTTCCGTGGCGGACTTCTCGTCTGTGTTGAGAGAGAATGACATTAAGGCGTTGTGTGTTGAGTTTAACATCCCGAAGGAGGCGGCCTGGAGGGTTCCGGGCAAGGACGACAAGGCCTTTGCCCCGCCGGAGGTATACATTATTGTCTACGAGGACCATCTGAGGAGCGGTCTCCATCTGCCATTGCCGGCAGAGTTTGAGTCGATCATGAAGGTCCTGCGTGTTCCCATCGCCCAGCTTCACGCCAACGCCGTGAGGTATCTCTGTACTCTCTGCATTTTCGCCTGAAAGCTTCGCCAAAAATTTAAGATGTCTGGCGTTACGGTTTTATTCAAAGTGAATCAGGGGAACGAGTAGATATCGCTCTCTCCCCGTACTGGAATAAAGATTAACAAAGCCATTCACGATTCGTTGAAGAACTAGAAGAACCGGTTCTTCTTTGTCAAGGTGGGGGAGAAATGGCCCCTCACGAATAAATGGGGCAAGATTCTGGAGGCGTACTTTGGTACGTTATCGGCGGCGGAGTGCGCCGCCTACGCATGGCTAACCAAAGCCATTCTAGCGAACCCCGATGAATTTAAGAGAGACTTCTTGGTCTCCCAGGCGGAGTCCAAGAAGGTCAACTGGGGGTCGCCTTCGCCGGTTCAGAAACCAAGTTCGCCTGTTATGATGCTGAACCTAAAAGATTTGAAGGGTGTGATCATCCGCTCGAGGTGCACAGGGAAAGAGTTTACTGAGAGGGAAATGGAGATGCCTTCCTCGTCTTCATCGCTAATTGATTACGTGACTGCCGGGATCTGTGGTGGATCCGGCAGTACTGCTGGAGCGGGGAAGGCCATTAAGGACAGGCCAGTGGAGGCTGGAGTCATTTTGGCTCAGCCAGCGACGAAGGTCGTTCCAGGTGCTGCCTGGTTTGGGTCAGCGGAGGAGCCAGCTCGCAACATGGCTGAGGGCTCGTGAGTTTTTATTATGGAGCCGTTGACGAGGGCTGATCCTCCAGTGGCTGCTTCGGAGGCAACCAAGGGAAGAGGGCCTGCCGCAGCAGTTCCAGAGGCTGTGAGGGAGGAGTCTGCCACTTCTGCGAGCGAGTCCGATGAGTTCCTGGATCGCATTTTGGATGAGGCAGCTGCGAACATGGCTCGAGAGGGTGCTGCCGGCCCACCACCGCGTGGTCCACGTCCCAAGTTCAGGCCCAAGGGGCTTGTGAGGAAGGTACATGAGGTATAACCCCTGTGACTGCCCTCTTGCATTCCTTTCCTGTGATTATTACTAACCGTTTAGTTTTTGGCTTCGTAGGCGAAGAGGTTAGCCTCCGCATTCTCCCGCGAGGTAGAGCAGCGGGACCGTATCATTGTTGACAAGGTTACGGAGATCGCCTGGCTCGACGCCGAGCTGGCAGAGGCGAGAGGAGAGCGTCGCGAGGAGGTGGCAGCCCTCGAGGCTGTCATGGCGGGTTCGGAGGCAGAGAATGCAAGGCTGGGGGCTGAGGTAACTCGTCTGAAGGAGGAAGTCGATCAGCTTAAAGCGAGCAACAAACAGATCGCTGATCGAGCCGCATTCTCAAAGAATGAGCTAGCCACTCGGGTCAGCCCCCATGAGATCGGGGGCATTCTGTACGCCCGGCTGTTGGAGGGGCTTAACATTGGACCGCGCGTCGTACGGTTGACCGATCCCGATTTTCCCGTTGAGCTTATCACTCAGAACAACCGTGCGATGCAACGTAAAGAAGATTTAGTGGGAGAGCCCCGAGACAGCCAGGGTGGTCCGCCGGCCTTGTAGCCTCTTTGTTCTTTTTATTCGTGCTTGTGTAGATTGTACCATACTTTTTGAGCAATAAAATGGAAGTTCTTCCCAACTTGGTGTCCATCATCTTTATAGCATTATGTATGTTCATATCGTTGCATCGGGCGGCCAACTTGGTTGGCTCGATAATGCTGTTTGGTTGCCTAAGGAGCAGAGTCCTTAAGCTAGGCAGGTGGCTAGCTAACCAACCTGGTGGCGCCGTACAAGTGACGACTTGGGCAGCCACTGTTGGAGAAGAAATGATTCTCCCTTCGATCGTCGTAGACTGACATTGCTACTCCCCGTGAGGGAGGTCGTCGCGTGTGCTATACTTGCCCCCTAAGGTTTTTGACCGCTATCAGGCCACTTGGATGATCAAGGTTTAGTACGACCGCTGTCGGACCGCTCGGATGACCAAGGTTTACACCGCTTACAGGCCACTTGGATGACCAAGGTTTCAGACCGCTCATGGGCCACCTTGATGACCAGGGTTTCAGACCACCCACAGGCCACCTGGATGACCAGGGTTTCAGACCGCTTCTGGGCCACCTGGATGACCAGAGTTTCAGAGCACTTTTGGGCCACCTGGATGACCAGGGTTTAACGAGAGGGTGAAGACCCTCCCGACTTAGGGGCAGTCTAGGTCGAGTAAACCTGTAAGGCAAACACAGAAAATGCATACAAGACCTAGGATCCTAAATGCTAAGTAAACTTCTTATTTTACAAAGTTAAACAAGCATGCGAATGAATGCACATGGACGGGTGAGTATGTACCTGGGATCCTTATTGGAAGTAACGCTTGAGGTGGGTCGCGTTCCACGTTTGTGGGACCAACGTTTTGTCCTGATTGCGGAGTTTGTACGCTCCGTTTCGCAGGACAGCGGAGACAATGAAAGGTCCCTCCCAGTTGGGAGAGAGCTTGTTACGGTCGGCCAGTTTGCTCGTGGCTTCGATGCCACTTAGGACCAAGTTGCCAACGTCAAATTACCGGGCTTTCACCTTCTTATTGTAGTACCGGGCAACTCGGTGTTGGTAGGTTGCTGTCAGTATTCTGGCGGTGTCGCGGGCCTTCTCTAACAAGTCTAAGTGCTCCATGATTTTTTGGAAGTTCTCCAGTGGGTCGAAAGACTCCACTCTCAGACTCGGGAGCCCGATTTCGATCGGAATTATCACTTTAGTCCCGTAACAGAGGCTGAAAGGCATCTCGCGCGTTGGTTCCTTTGGAGTTGTTCGATAAGACTAGAGAACAAAAGGGAGCTCGTCAACCCAAGAGCCCCCGGCATCCTCTAGCTTAGTTTTTAACCCGCGGAGCAGCGTACGGTTGGTGACCTCCAACTACCCGTTGGCTTGGGGATATGCCACCGAAGTGTGGACCAGCTTGATCCCAAGGCTGGCGCAATACTTAGTGAAGCGTTTCCCCGAGAATTGGGTCCCGTTGTCGGTCACTACGACCTCTGGGACGCCAAACCTGCAGATAATGCTCTAGCGAAGGAACTCCAGTGCATTGTGTTCTGTGATTTTTGCCAGCGGAGCTGTTTGACCAACTTAGTGAAGTAGTCGATGCCCGCTATGATAAACTTTTGTTGCCCCGTGGCGATGGGAAACGGGCCGAGAATATCGAGCCCCCATTGCGCGAAGGGCCACGGTGCCTGAAGCGACTTCAGGTCTGCGGACGGCTGATGGTGAAGGTTACCGTGAAGCTGGCAGCTTTCATATTTCTTCACAAATTCAAGTGCATCCTTCTTCATCGAGGGTCAGTAATAGCCCTATCGTATGATCTTGAAGGCCAGGTTTTTTCAGCCTATGTGTGATCCATAGATCCCGAGGTGAACTTCGCCTAGCGTGTAGTCTGCCTCCTCGGGAGTTAGACAGTGGAGTTATGGGGTTGAGTATCCACGGCGATATAGCCATCCACCAACCACAGTATACCAGCCTGTTGTCTTTTTGACCCGTTTGGGTTGTTCGGCGTCCTCCGGGAGTGATCCGTTAGCCAAGTAGTTCAGAAAAGGTGTCATCCAGTTTTTCGTCTCAAAAATCTGCATGGCCTCCTGTTTCTCGATGCTGGGAGCATTTAGGATCTCCCGCATGTCCCTTGAGTATTGCTTTGGGTTCTTGGTAGCAGCGGCCTTGGCCAACTGGTCCGATTTCTAATTTTCTGTTCGAGGATCGTGAACCAGGGTTAGTTTATCGAAACCCCGGATGGCCTTCATTGCATGGGCCAAATACCTAGCCAGGAGTGGGTTGTTTGCCTCGAAGCCACCATTAACCTGGTTAACGATGAGCTCGGAGTCACTGTAGACCGCCAGCTTCCTGGCGGAGCACTCTCTTGCCAGTCTCAAGCCCGCTAACAGGGCTTCATACTCAGCAATGTTATTGGTTGTCAAAAAATCGAGTTTGAGTGAGTACTTCATCTCAAACCCGTTGGGAGTTGAGAGGACAACTCCAGCGCCGCTGCCTGTGTCCGTACACGATCCGTCTACGTGGAGTATCCATTCCGGGACTCCAACAAGCAGTTCCACATTCTCTTCGGGCTGTTCATCGAGGACTGGGGTCGTGGTCACGACAATGAAGTTAGCCAGCGCCTGTGCCTTCACGGTAGGCCTGGGCAGGAATTCGATGTCAAACTCAGCCAACTCGATAGCCTATTTGACTAACCTTCCAGAAATGTCAGGTTTTTGAAGTATAGTTTTCAAAGGCTGGTCCGTGAGGACCACTATCTGATGGGCCTTGAAGTATGGCCTTAGCTTTCACGCGGAGGATATTAGTGCTAGGGCTAATTTTTCTGCACGTGAGTATCGGGTTTCTGGGCCGGTCAACATTTTGCTCATATAGTAAACCGACCGCTGTGCGTCTAAATCCTGTCGCACAAGGACAGAACTGAGCAATGTCTCCGACACCGCTAAGTAGAGGTATAGCACTTCTCCGCCCGTTGGTGATACCAACAACGACGGGCTGGCCAAGTACTGTTTCAATCCCTCGAAAGCAGTCTGGCAGTCCGCCGTCCATTGGAATCCGTTGGACTTTGTTCCTCGCAGGGCTTTGAAGAAGGGCTGGTACTTGTCGCCAGACTTCGCGAGGAAGCGGGACAGAGCTGCCAGCCGCCCTGTGAGCCTCTGAACGTCTTTCACGTTT
>JAOVVI020015023.1:0-11320 GCA_028571085.2 Nepenthes alata | reverse complement strand
CCTTGACAACTGGCGTCTGCTCCAGAAGGCAAGCCAGCCACGGTGGAGATAGGGGATCCTGCCTTCTCAAGAAGAAAAATCGCCATCTCAACCATAAATAAGACCTAGAACCCTCGTTCTAGACACGATTTTTTGGACGTTTTTATTCAGGCTTTCTTACGTGCTTTCTTTGAAGCATTACAGACACGCTTTCTTACACAAAATATTCTAAGTGTTCTAAACGAGCTCCCTCTCAGTCGCCAGAAGCTCACAGAACCTCAAACCATCTTTAAGGCAACAAGCGAGCCCTCACAGTCGTTTATGCCTTCCCACCATCCAGATACAAGAAAGGCATCATATAGGCCATGGTGATGGTAATGCAATTTTTTGGTTAAATTTTCATATTTGCATGCCTCCTATAACTCTAGAAGTCTGTATAATTAATAATGTATTATGTTATTTCTTTACTAAAGTTTAATTAGTTTGTAAGATAAGATCATGCTTACATTTATGCGTGAACCTTGATGATTAATGTATCTACCTAGAATTGGGCCATATTAATTGATTAAGTAATATTGCTTAGAACAATGGCAAATTATGGTTCCTATAAAGTGAAGTTATATAACTACTTCATCAAGTTTAAATTGATTATGCTATCTGTGCCTTGGGCTACTCCTACATTCACCAAATATTTGGTGTTTGTGGAGTCCTTTGCAAGTTTTTAAAGATGATGGGCTGTTTCCATAGCCTAATTTGTTAGGGGTTGTTTGGTGTTTCTGTAATTGTGAGAAATTCTCAATTTTGTAAATAATTTATGAGAATTTAGAAAATTATATTCGATGATTTCTATGTGAATTCATGTTTGGTGTATAAAATAATCTGTTATAGAAATGTCAAATGTCAAAACATAAATGCAGTGTAGTTGATATTTAATTTATGTGAACGTGTGTAAATATATTACGTCGGCACAACATGGGATGAAGATATGTAAACCCAACACGGCACACACGGCTCGTTGTATTGGACGGATTGTACCTCCAGGCCACATTTAAAATAAAATTACTAAAATTTATAAAAAAATAAAATTATAAAGTATTATAAAAAATATAAAATAGTTTTTTTATTTTATCAAATATTTTTAATATTGTAATTTATAAAAGAATATAAAAATATATATAATAATTTAAATAGAACATTCATAATAATAATTCATGCACATGCCTACTCCTAAATCCATTTCTCAGATTTTCATTTGGGCATTTTTCTCTATTATTTATATCCTTCACATGACCATTAAAAAAATAAAAACAAACAACAGACCATGCCAGGCATAACTCGTATATTAAAGTGTTGAGCCGTGTTATATCACAGGCAATACAGTTTAGTAAGTATTTATTTTTATTTATTTTTTTTCTTTTTCTATTTATTTATTTGTGAATTGAAGTTGGTAGGTTTTGACTTTAACATTGATAATATTGCTGACTATGATTGTATTTGTATACTTGATATTAGGCATTTTCAATTACACATAAACGTATTGTGCAGGGCAAATCTATGCAATATAATTATAGAATTTATTAAATTACAACTTAAAAAATCGCACTCTTTAGTATATAAAATGATTGATGGACGATCATTCGACATAAATTATTTCATATTAAATTGGTTATTTTACAGTTAAATTATCCAAAATTTTAAAAGTTATAAAATTTAAAGTAGATATTTTTTAAATTTTTATATGAATTGTGTACGGTGAGATACTATATAATATGGTAAATTCGATACAATTTTATATAAGATAGATTTATAATAGAAAATTAAAATTAAAAAAAAAATCTTGTTTTCAAATACAATTAAAAAACCAAGCGTGTCTGATTTTATATCTGTCAAAAGAGAGAAGAAAAAAAATCAAACGTGGCCAATTAACCCTTAAAAGTGGTAAGTGGAGTCGCATAAACGCTAAGGATGTCCTCTTAAGTAAGTTTGCTTTCATTTTGATTATTTATGACGGTAATTACCGGATTTTAGATTGCTTTATATTTTATAAAGATTGATAGATATGCTTTGTATATATTAGTCGTTTATTTTAAATAAATATATATTTTTTAATTATTTTTCAAAAAAAAAATAATTAAAATTAATTATTTTAAAATATCATATTACAATTTGTTACGTTTTCGGATCTTAATGGTTGAACGGATTAGGGATTCAAATACTATATGAAATATGTTCGATCTCCGTATGTTCAAATCTAAACCCCGTGTAATATAATAATATTGTTAAATGATTGACAAGATTAATTTTTGATATATCTTTTGATATTTAAATCGGTATCTGTCTTTTATAATGAAGAAAAAAAATAATACAATTTTAAAATTAGATAAAGTTTATGTATGAGAGCTTGCACTTTTCTCGAAATATCTTAGAGAGAAAGAGAGAACTATTTTTTGAGCGAATCCTCATTTACCCAGTTGAAAAGTGGGTCTTTTTATAATTATTATGAAATAATTAATTTTTTCTGTCAAATATTTAAAAAAATTGTTAAAAAACTGTTAAATGGATAAGATTTTATTAATATTATGGTTTTAACTGTTTGAGGTCGTTGAGATAAAAGATGAAAAAATCACTCGGCTATTATCTTTAGTTTAAGCATATCGTGAGACGGATCATTTGATTGGGCCAAATCAGCTTCTTAGCTTCGTTGATATATGGTCCAAACTTTAAAAATAAATTTTTTCATTGAGTCATTAATATCAGTACCCATCATAATTATTCACTTAAAAATATAAAATTAAAATAAAAAAATAAGTGACTTCATATAAAACCTCATCCATCTGCTAATTAATTGTTGCTAGTTTTTTAAATTACACGATAACCTTTAAATCATTTAGTTATTTCCATATAAACATATTAATTCATATTTATCTCGCGTATCAAAAAAATAATTAGATTGCTAATTTGAAGGTTTATTATTGCAAGCCATAATAATTGTACCTTTAATGATAAAAAAAATTCTCTTAATCTGTTAAAAAAGAAACTAATTTATATGAAATGTTGTATTATTATGTCGATATAATTTTTTTTAAAAAAATATACTGCTTATAAAGCATTAATATTCATGAAATATTGGTGAGCTTTTTAGATAGAATTCTTTATTATAAATGGAATAATTTGATTAAGGGTGTTTTATTTTTTAAATAGATAAAGATATTTGTTTTTAAATTATTTAATTTTAAATAAAGAGGGTTTAATCTAAGTTATTTTAAAATAATTAATTTTTATTTTTTTTAAAAAATAGTTAAATTTTAGTTATA
This sequence comes from Nepenthes alata, assembly GCA_028571085.2. NCBI lineage: Eukaryota > Viridiplantae > Streptophyta > Magnoliopsida > Caryophyllales > Nepenthaceae > Nepenthes > Nepenthes alata. The sequence continues at coordinate 8,027 of JAOVVI020015023.1, read as the reverse complement.
TATTTAAAAATAAATAATTAAGATTAAAAAAATCAGTATTACGCATGATACTAACAAAAAAAAATTAAATAATCTTTAATAATTTTGGGAAGAGAGAAAATCACTTTCTTAACTCAAATTGAATATCGATAATTTTAAAATAAACTATTAAAATTTTTGTTTTTTTAAAAAAGAATCCCAGTACTATTTTTTCTGCATGGGCTGCGACACGTACGTCACCAATATTATTCTAATTTTATCCGTCAATTTGAAATTTAATTGATAAAAATTAATCTTAAAAATAAATAAAAAAATATATAAATAGCATATTAATGTTTTATAATGTTTTTTTAAAAAATTAATTAAAAACATTTACATATTATAATATTTTAAAATGTTAAACGTAAGTTGTTAAATTAATAATAATCTAACTCGTTAGTATTTTTCTCAAAGATTAGATCAATTGACGCGATAAATAACAGCGACGAGAAAATTGTTTGTCCTCATCCCAAACGCTCTCTCCGAAGATCCACTGAACGGGAGGCGGGACGTGAAGGCCACACACTCGCATCCACGTGGGAGTATGTCTGTTACTGTCAAATTCCTAAAATGCCCCCCACCGACGCGTGCTCAGCCACAGCGCGTAAAGGAAAATTTGAAGACAGTTGGTAGTGTAATTTACGCTAATAACAACACTCCCCCCACTCGGCTCTCATTTCGGCGTCCCCCCTCTCTCTCTATATTCTCGCTCGGTGCGCGTCTAATGTAACGGTCGTTTTCGACAGAACTCACTAACCGCTGAGAGGAAGACCCTCTCGATCGCACAAACACTCCACGAAACAGTTCTCCGTGATTGTTTCTTCTCTATATTGAGCAAAGAAAGCATTTGATTTTGGGGTTTTGACTCACAGGACAGAGAAAACTAGGGTTTTTGTTGATGTTTCGATTTTTGTGGAGTGCTTGATGATGGTAGCAGCGGCAGCCTCCACTGCGCCAAATCTGAAGACGCCATCGCAGGGAAGGGCTCATCTGAAGTACCCTGCGAGGCCTCCACTGCTACCTTCCGAGAGTGACGACAATGTCGTCCCTCACCGGCGGCCGAAATCTCGGGAAGTCACGTCTCGGTACTTGTCGACCTCCTCCTCGTCTTCAACGTCAACGTCTTCGTCTTCATCGTTCTCGAATTCTTCGAATTTGTCTTCGCGGAGATATCCTTCTCCTATCGCTTCTCGAGCGGCGGCATCAGCGACGCCTCTGCCGAGTTCGTCAGTGATCCAGCGGTCGCGGTCGGTGGAGCGTAGGCGACCGTCCACACCAAGGCCGGATGGAGGAGGAATCGGAGGGCCTATGTCTACGGCGGCGAAGTTGTTGATGTCTTCGAGGAGGAATTTGTCGGTTTCCTTTCAAGGTGAGCCGTTTTCGATGCCAAGTAGTAAGACTAAACCGGCTCAGTCGCCGAATTTGAGGAAAGGGACGCCAGAAAAGAGAAGAACGCCATCCATGGTGACGACCCCGAGGAAAGAAGGGGATCAGGAAGAAAACACGAGGCCAATTGATCAACAGCGGTGGCCGGCCAGGTCACGGCAGGTGAATTCTTTGAGTAGGAGTATGGATTTAGGTGATGGTAGTAGGAAAGTAACCAATGGATCTGGGAATTCGGCGAGGGCCTTGCAAAAATCTCTCACTGATGAGGGAAATAGGGTATTGTCTAATGATAAATGGGGAAAAGATCTGAAAAGTACTGTATTGATGAAGGGGGTTCGTGATGCTGTTGTTGATACTTATTTAGCTAATAGGTCTACCCTGGCTTCAGAACCAGTTGTTTATGGTAAGAAAAGCGTCTGTTCTGAAAACAATTCCGGAGAGCAAGATGATAAGTATGTCGCCCAAAGCTCTGGTGAACATCGGAATATCTTCATTCCTGCGAGGGTTTGGCAAGAGACCAATAACCGTTTGAGACGTGCTCCGGAGCCAGTTTCTCCCCCATCCAAAAGCAATTCAGTGAAGACAACAGTTGTGCCAAAACTGAATGTACCGAAGAAGTTGAGTTCAGCTTCATCTCCACGTGGGAATATGTTTAGCAGAGCATTTTCTTCCCCACTTCGCGATACTGTTAGACCGGCATCACCTTGTAGGCTTGGTTCATCTTCGATGCTAGAGAAGTCTTCTCCGTCGAGGGGACTGGCTAGTCCCATTAGGCAGAGGAATACTATAGCAGCTGCAATGGTTAATACCGCAACCAATACGCCATTGCTTTTAAGTTTTGCTGCAGATGTTAGGAGGGGGAAGGTTGGGGAGAATCGGATTGGCGATGCGCACTTGCTGAGGCTTTTGTATAATCGGCAATTGCAGTGGCGCTATGTCAATGCAAGAGAAGAGGACGCCTTGTCAATTCAAAGGCTGAATGCAGAGGTAGATGCATCATCAATTTGTTTTGGCTTTCATTGTGTGTTCATCTCATTGTATTGCTGTTGGTGATGCATTATGTTTGTTCTAAAATATTCAGGCAATATCACATCATATTCATCTATTTTAACATCCCTTGGCCCTGTTTTTCTCTAAAGACAAGTTGTTTCTTGGTTTTCTTAGCGGAAGAAGGTAAAGAGATGAAAAACAGTAAGAAAATTCTTAGATTTACTTGCATGTCTTTTTGCAATGTTTTCTTTTTCCGACATTACCTTTTGAATTCTCCTAAATTTCAAAGTGAGATGGTCTATTTAAAAATAAACCAAACTAGCGTGGACAACCTGATTAAATAAATTAGAGTAAGAAGAGCAATTAACATGGTAAAAATCCCAAGTGGGGAAACATCCATGACCACAATAGATGCAAATATCCTCATATCCTCTACATGAAATTGTATAGAAGTACATGAACGGACAAGGGTAGAGAACGTTCATAATCAAGTCTCCTCCTCGTACAACCCTCACACAATCTATCTTCCTCTTCTATTCCTTGGGACTTAGATGTTCTCTTACTATTTTTCCCTGTCTACACATTACAAGAAAAAGGAAGACAATCTGCACCCTCCACTTCTCTGCAGAATACATTTCTAATTAAAATCAGACCACCATTTGGAAGCTATATGCTGTGGCTTCCTGCAACAAAACTAACCACCAAAATCATTAATTAGATGTTATAAATAAAAAAAAAAAATTGATATCAATTTGCAACATCCAAACAGATAAATTAGGAGACAAAGAACAGTGGGTTGCATTCTTATACCCGCCTTCTTTTGTCAACCTTTGGTTTAATTTGAAGAGAAACAATTGCATGCCATGACAAATTTGTATTCTTTTGCTTCTACTATTAAAAATGCTGTGGTTAGACATGGATGTGACTTGTAGACTCTTTTTTTAGGCATCGGTCACTAATCATAAGCAAATATTTTTACATTTTGCATTGGTAATGTCGAATGGGCAGGATGCGAGTATGTTAATTGTTTCTAGTTGGTATCGTTTTCACTTGAACTGGTATATCTGATTAAGCCCACGAGTTAACAGACAACAGATCCATATGTAGGATAAAGAAATGGGTTTGGTTTTGCAAGAACTGCAATCTCCTTTGCAGTATCCAGTGGAAAGGGAGCAAGAACTCCGTATTAGCTTTGTTGTTGGAAAGAATAGTTTGGATTGACTTTTCTACCCTTGGTGATTTACGTGTGGCAGTAGCATAAAGGGATAGCTGTCAGTGGAAGTACTCAATCAACTGGTGTATAGATACACTATGGCATCATGAACAGTCTTCATATACTAGTTTAAAAATCCTCTTGGTTGAGTGAGTTATGTGGTTTCTGCTGAATGCACCTGCAGCTATATAACTGCCAAATAATAGGACCTATGATAGAATTTTAAATGCTTTGTTGGATGCAATAGTAATTCAAAAATCGCACTCAAATATGAAATAAGCAAATGAGCAAGGGAAGAAAAAGCCAATGGCACAGGAAGAGTAGCATCCTTTCCTTGAAACAGTTTCTTTTACATTATAACAAGACAAACACTCTTCTTAAAGCTATTGAAAGGCCCTCTTGATTGAGTGGCTTTGCATGGCTTCTTCAGTATGTACTTTCGGGCTTGATTTGTGGCAATGTAACTGCCTGATCATTAGACCTGTAGTAGAATTAGAAATACCATGATGGATGCTGTAGTAATTTGAAAATCACTATCAAAGATGAATATATCAATTGTTCTCTGGTTTAAAAATACCTTTTTGAGCATTTTCTCCATGTGAGAGTTAAGTATTCTTTGTCATTAGTGAACAAGGCACGATGCCCTTGGAGCAGAAAGACAGAAATAAAATAAACAAAATACCATCCATTTCACTTTCTTCTCTTTTTGGGGGGATTGAAAGGGTGAGAACTAGAGAAATTTTTGGCCTCATATGAATCTCTTTATTGGTCTTGATTGTTTTTCTTGTATTCTGTTGCCCCCGTATAGCACTTACCAACTTTACTTATTTTGGATGGGGGGTGGAGTGAGAAGGAACAATAGTTCAATGGAACCATTTAGTAAGCCACTTGCTTATGGTGAGTCTACAGAAGGTGAAAATGATGTTCTAGTTTGATGGGTTTTTTCAAGTAATGGGCATATGCTCCTTCAATATTCTTTGTATCATGGTTTAGAGAGTAATATTAGTAACTTGGCTGCTTCTATTGGATCCATGATTCAGAGTTGATTCATGATTGTCTTTTGCTGTACAAATAACATAAATTAGGCCTAGTCGTCGTATTCATTTTATTGTTCCATCATTTCCTTTGATAATTGTTTCGCCTTTGTGATATAAATATTTCTCTTGGAGAGGCCCATCATGTTGTTGAAATATATTTCAGCAATTACCTTTTTTGAGGAATTGTTTTTCTGAATGTTTTTATATGCACCAGAGAAGCCTTTATAATGCGTGGAAAACAACCTCAGATTTGTATGGAGCAGTTTCTGCTAAGCGAAAGGAATTGCAATGGATGCGGCAGAAGTTGAAGCTTACTTCCATTCTTAAGGGGCAAGTAAGACTCAAGGCTCCATTAACCAATGAGACTGTTATTCTGAGTATTCTTAGCCTGTAAAAGTTTTGCTGGATAATTTTTTGTTACAAGTTTCCAGGGTTGGTTATGCAATGTGAATTTGATGGTTTACATCAAACTTTACATCCTCAAATTATACATTTACACTTAATGTTGTAGATAATTCCAAAATTTGGATGTGGGGCATTGCGGTAACATGTTGCCATTTTGAATGCATAAAATCCCACTGCTCCTACCAATTTTGATATGTCTAGATTAAGTGCAGATATTATACTTGGAAGAGTGGACAGTTATCGAGAAAGATTATTGTAGTTCCTTGTCAGGAGCTATCGAATCTCTTAAGACTAGCACTGCTCGTCTTCCACTTGTTTGTGGGGCTAGGGTAAGTTCTTTTCGAGGTTTCCTTTACTTTTTTATTTTTATTTTTTTTGCAATGTAAAGCTGCAATATTTGTCTGTGATTCTTGATTTGAATTATGTGTTTGCCTTTGTTACTTCAGGCAGATATCCCAATTTTAAAGGATGCTATATCTTCAGCAGTTGATGTGATGCAGGCAATGTCATCGTCATTATGCTTTCTGCCACAAAAGGTATTTTTGTTGCATTTAGTTCGTTTTTCTTTTACTTTGACGTAAAATGTACCCTGCATCATGCTTTTTTTCCCCCCTAATTAGTGCTTGGTGGATATCGTGACATGATTTAATTTACTTGAAAGGTTCACATCAATTCATGTGGCATTAGTTATTTTGTTCGGCATATTTCTAGCTTCAAATGATACCTTAGTCACATAGTTCATCCAGCTTGTATGCTGCATTAAGTTTGAATGTGCAACTTGGCATTTTGACAGCAGATTTAGAGTGATCCCTTAAATCTAAATTTTGGAACTAGCTGGGTTCTTTATATTTTGTTCATCGACTCTGATAAAGTCAGCCCAAAAGGAATTGTAAGATCACTCGTCAAGAACAGATATAAAGTTCATGGTGAATTGATGGGATGACCTAATGATTTCAATTTTCCTCCACGTGTGGTGACTACAAGGGTAAAAAAAGTTGATGGGGGTTGCAATGGCAGAGGTAATGGATCAAATTTGTTTCTTCTTCTTCTTCTGCTGCCCGCGGATGGGATAATGCCTGATTCTTGTAGTGGAGGGATATGCTTTTCTCTGCTTGGTTCTCACATCATATTATGTAGCTGCACAATCTTTCCAGACAAAGAAAAGGTTTGACATTGTTTTATCCAAGAGATGTTCAAACATTAGTCCACAATCAAAATGTCCTGTAATTCGTTTCCTCCTGTGTTCAAATTGTAATTTATATTATCAAATGTCTTTGAAGATGCTCTTTCTCTTCAGTGGATTACATGGCTTTCTCGCTAAAGTTTGTCACTTTCATTCCACTTTGCTGTTTGGTATTTGGGATAGCTGCATCAGATTTACTCCCCTAAAGATCTTTGTTATTGCGGACCTATTTCTTGCTCAATTTTGTCGCTTTCATTCCACTTTGCTGTTGATTTGGGATAGCTGCATCAAATTTACTCCCCTGAAGATCTTTGTTTTTGCGGACCTTTAGATCTTTGCTACTGTGGAGTTCCTACTTTATTGTTGTTAAATTTTGGTACCTCCTGAACTTTTAAGTGTTTTTCTTGGATTTATGAGATTGCCTATTGAACTATCATTATTTGGTATGATAGTGTGGTCCTGATAGAGGGATGAAAGGAAGAAATAGTGTAACTCAGTCTCTTTAAGGTGCGTTGTTGGATAGCTTATGAATCTATGTAAAACTTACGACAGATTGCATTTGATAGTAATGATGTGATCTTAATAGTGAAGGAATGGATGGGTGTTATTAGAAATATGTGTGAGGATTTTTGGGCTTCTGAATGTGAGGAAGAGGGTTTGAGGTTTTGTTTTACAGTTGACACTTTAATCACCTCGGAGGTTTTGGTTACAGGTTTAAACAGTTCTGTGGTAGCCACCATGGGAGTTTTGTGAATTTATTTGCTTAGGACTTTGTAGTAAGAAGTGAATCAGATTTTGTTTCATAATTGGAGCATGTTCAGGATTTGATTTTGGTTTGGGTTTAGCGTTAAGGGTGCATTAGGTTGGGCAGTTTTTTGCATGGGTAATTTAACTATAAATATGGTTTTCTTTTGCTGATATTTTTGTTAAGGAAAACGAGGACCATAAATGTAATCCAAGTATGGCTAGAAGTTTAAACGCCATTTATGGTCCTCTCCCTTGGGTATATTGATGTAATATAAAAATTCAGAGGCAATAGTAAGAAGATAGATTGCATAGCTTTGTATTACAAGAAATAATATTTGAAGAATTACTCACTCAATTTTAGATAGTCTATTTAGAAAATTACTTATCTGAAGGTTGAGATTTACTCATGAATAGAAGGACCATTAAGCTCTGATAGTCTACATGGAAAGTCACTCACCTAAGGTTGGAAATCACTCACCAATTAGAAAACTAACGTATCATTAGGAAAGCCGGCACTTAGAAAGAATAAGAATACTTCACATTTGCCATCTTCTTCTTTGTTGCGGGTTTTAAAGGCCTTTGGTGAGGGACTTGGGAACCGGATCATTGACTCGCTGCAGTGCTCATGGGAACTGGAGCGATGAATAGCAACCTTTGGAAACCTTCATGGCAATATTTAGCTGTTCTGTGGATTCCAAGGTGTGGGGCTTGTTTTCTTGGTATTGCCTTTCCTACACGGATTCTTCTCAAAGCCTTCAATGAATGTGGTGGCCGCATAATATATGTTTCCCAGGGAAACAATAATCAAATAAATAGAAACGAAAAACAATAATCAAATAAATAGAAACGAAAAACAAATGGAGAGAATAGAAAATACAGCACCCCCTTTACAACCATCAGCCCTCCCCAATACTGCCATTCACCACAGCATTGTTGTGGCCCCACCTACCAATGATGACAATTTCACAGCTACCGCATAATATATGGCCCATCTCTCTCTCTCTCTCTCTCTCTCTCTCCCTCCTCCTCCTCCTAGGTGAGGCCAAAT
>JAOVVI020015020.1:0-11321 GCA_028571085.2 Nepenthes alata | reverse complement strand
GATCTCCTTTCCCGTAGGGGTGAGGAGGTATTTATAGAATTAAAACCGATGCAACTGATATCGATTACTCTGATAGATCCACTAAACTATCTTAGTGATCATGTGCGAGGTGCATATGATTGTTGTCGTCTTTTTAGAAACATTGCCGAGCTACGCTTGCCTTCTTGGAGTGATATACGGATGAATATTTCACGAATATTTATTGGGCTATTAGGATAATTGTCATAGCCATATTATGGCAGGTTCTGTTTGCTTGCCTACGTTGTGTTGTTGAGGCTGTTAGCGGCCACGCAAGAGGGGTAACCACAGGCACGGTACTGTGTGCAACCCTAATCACTTGCTCCATGCTAAACAGTTCCATGTCGACCCATCTAGATCATCCGCTCCACTTCTTGGGTCTCTAGTTCAACAGATCATGTGATGGTTCGTCATCCTTTGGGCTCTTCCCATTTCGGTGGGCTAAATTGTCCACTGCAGCGTTTTATGGACCTTGGCCTTGAGAAAACGTATGTTGGGTCATTGCCACTTCTGCGGGTTGGGCTTTGAGCCGGCCCACGATCTGCCAAATTTACTAGAGAAAATAAAATTAAGAGTTTTAGATAAATAGATCTTTAAATATTAAGAAATAACATATGCATAAGATGAGTAAAATGCCAAAAAAATTAATATAATTTTTTTTTAAAATTTTTGACATCTCATAAATAATTAATTTTTCTATCAATTTTGTCTTAAAGATGAACAGCAGTAGTTTGGCAAAATCGAATTTGATGGGCTCAATTACACTTTTCGGTGGGGAAAAAAAATTACACCCTTACTTAAAAAAAAAAAAAAACACTCATTTTTTTTTTGTTAGTACAGCCAAAAAATAAAAGTAAAAAAAGGGATAATGTTATGTTATATTTGTATTGAAATCTGTCGTTGAGATTCTATTAATGTTTAGAAAAATAGACAATTTTCATTTGTGCGGTACTCCATTCTTATCTGGGTGTCCTTCGACATTATTTAATTTTTGCTAGTGCGCCAGTTGCCTGGTTACTTTTCTGATGATATGGGCGACGGTATATTTTCAATTTCTCTATAAGATTGCCTTATAGTCTATAATTAAGCCTCTATTTGGATTTATCTTCTCTGTATAATTGTTAATTTTTGAACTGTCTTAATTAGATTTTTTTCGATGATTACTTTGCATAACCTTCTACTCTATGTATCTATGAGACCATACCAAATTGTCAAGAATTTTGTCTTGAGAATGTCTACTTCTTAATTAGTAAGAATATCTAAACGTCTATTGAGTATTATCATCTTTACTATTCCTTTAAAGTCTACTCTTTTGTTACTGTCAATAATAATATCTGTATTTTTTTCGATCTATCAAACACTCAGGGGATTTATACGTTGTTCCTATTTATGAGGCTCTGATGCAGTTACAAAACGAAATAAATAATTTGAAGATCGAAAGTCAGTAAGCATATCAGTTTTTTTTAAAATTTGTTCTTTCTCAAAAATAGATTCATTACAATGATCCCACAACGGCCAAATGTGGTAAGGAAAAGATACTTATTATGTTAATTATATGTGTAAATTAGATAAGAATAAGTTAAGTGGGGATAATTTTACAATACATATTTGGATCATATTCAACTTATAGCATGGTTTATCAAACAATATCTCACAAAAATGGGTGGAATTTGCTTGAAAAGAACAAGGAATTTGCCTTGGTTTGGTGCTTATCATATTATCACCAAACTCATTTTTTGATGCTATTGATTTTCATTCAATTTAAAAGGTGTATTCAAAATATTTTTCTTTGATATGGGTACATATTATAAGAAAAAATTTAAATTCAATCCAACTTGTACAGTTGATAACAGATCAAGAGGATTCATCTTTTAAAAAGATAGAGAAAATTATTATTCAAATTTAGATTATTATTTTTTTAATAGATAATTATAATTTAATTAATTTTTTAAAAAATAAAAAATAAATTATTAAATTATAATTATCTATTTAAAAATAAATAGTTCATATTTAAAAAATAAAAGTACCTTCGTCCCTTTGATAACGAGGTCTAGGAAATAGACTTAGGTTGAAGATGTTAGGTGTTACCCACTTTTTCATTTCATGTGAATTAGTCTAGTTGATTATGAACTATAATTCTATATTCTTTCGCTTTACATCAAAATTTTCATTTGATTTTTAGATCAAATATAAGAAATTTTGATCATTTATTTTTTAAAATATTTTATTGAAATTCAAAATGTTATGTTTGAAAATTAGATTTTCAAATGTTTAACTATATGATTTTAAAATATTTGAGTGTTAATTTTGCTTACAATTTATAAAATAGAACTGGATAACATTAATTTTGATTGATTCAAAAAATTATTATCTTTTTATGCAATTATTATTATTATTTGAGTGTTTAACACTAAAGATTTTGCTGCGTTTTTAGGCCCGATTTATTGATTAGATTAGAAAGCCTTCAAATTTTTCGCGTTCGGTTGAATACGAACGGATATGGTCTCTGCGTCTCTCAACTTGTGCCATGCGCACTATAAACAGCTAACAAAATATTAGAGGTTTAGTGAGACTTGTTTCCTATTTTATTATCCGATACTCAAATTAATAATCTTTCAAAAAAAAAATAGAAATATGTAAAAGTATAAAGGTATACAAAGTGTAAAATACAATTGAATGGGAGTGATGGTTTTTGGAGGAAAGTGAGTTGGATTCTTTCCTTGCTTTTTACTAGTATGGGCTCGAACTTGTGTTTAAAGTTTAGCTTATATGACCTCTCTCTTTTTCTCTAGCGAAGGAGAATGGTATTTGTTGAGTTCCGTGGCGAAGGCTTTTGGGTGTCGGAGTTAGTGACAGATGTCCTGTCTGGGTTTGTTGCCTGCTGAGCACTGACGGTAGTTATTGATGTCAGGTGTTGTCTTGTGGTGGTAAAGGGGCCGTTGTCGGGAGTAGCTGACATGAACCTAACTACTTTTCACTAGAATTTGTTGAGCTGCTGTCGGTCGATGTGCCTAGCGGCCTGTTAGAGTTGAGTGTGTTTGCCTTTGGCTGCATTATTTGAGCTCACGTTTTGTGTTGGCAGTCTACTGCCAGCGAGGGGCAGGCACATGCGAACTGTGATTGGGCGTGTGTCAGAAACTATTGGATGGGTCTGGATGCAACCTGTTCGGCTCAGGATTCACTTTGCGGTATTGGACCTTGCGCGTTGCTTTTTGGGCCTCATCGTCCAACTGGATCCCTTTATCGGTTGGGCATCATTTTCGACGAGTTCATGTTCATAGTGGACCCATAAGATTTGGAAATGAAGAAATAAATCAATTGAGCTCAAGTTATGAAGTTTGCGTAGCTATATAAAGAGAACTTATAATCACAAATTATCTATTTAATGAGTTCCATAAATATAATTGACTTTATTTTCATATATAAGCAAATTACTTAATCTTAATAATTAGTTTATACTGTCTTTCATTATTATCTATTTACGTATAAATTTATATTTTTGTGAAGCCATATTAAATAATAAGATAATAAATAATAATATTTATAAATATTTAAATTTATATCAATTTAAGATAAAAAAGGGCAAAATAATATTTAATATTATTTAGATACTAAAGATATATGCCTATTAAAATATTTGTGAGAAAAAAATAAGTGTGTTGTTAATTTAAAAAACTTGAAGTAATATAATGAAACATAAGTTATAGTTTTTGTACTATCAAATGATATTAAATAAATCAAATAAAATGATAAAATAAATTTATATAATTAATTTCATTTAGTGGGATATAAAATTTTATTATTGCTATATCTTTCAATAAATAAATTGAAATATATCAACATAAATTCATTATATATATAGCACTCATCCCACAGTCCAATTCATTAAAAAAAAAATTCCTTACAAAATGGACACATTTTAATATAAGTTTGTAAATAGACATATTTTAGATAAATTTAAATGTTATAATTTATAATTTATTTATTATATTAATAAATTTATATTAAAAAATAACTAAATAAAATATTACATCATATAAATTTATTTTTAAAGTACCTTTAAATTGTTATTAGAACATTCACATTTATGTAGCCATGCATAGAGCGGAGGTGGGGGTGCGAATCACGTGACTCACGTGTCCTTATATATTCAACGAGTAACAGAATTTTGCGGAGAACAAACCACGTGTTCTTCTACTTGTCATCGACGTCGATATTTTCGCGACTAACAAGGACCGGCGAAATTCTTACCCTCCGATGAGAAGGATTATATAGGAAAGTGAGGAAGAGCAGAGGAAGAAAGTAAACAGTAGAAGAGAGGGACGGAGGTTTTCCTCCGTAGCATAAATTTGAAGCAGCATTGGACATTTTTGGGGGTTTTGAATATAGTTTGAACTCAATGAGTACCATCACTAGCAACGGCTAGATTTGATGGCGTAGTTTGTGATTTGTGCAGCCAAGACTTGGTATTGTATTCATTGGAAATGGATGACAAGTATGTCGGCTTCCCACTTTGCTTTCCTCTTTAATCTGTTCGGGGTTTTTCCTTTCCTGATTGCTGGGTTTGCGTGTTGTAGTATCGTTATTTTTTATTATTTTTGAACTGGTTGAGTTAATGTAGGCTTTAAAGGTAGTTATTGATCTCTATTTAATCAGTTGGCTTTTGCTCTGTGGATTTCAATGCTGGTTTTGTGAAACAGATCTGCTTGATTTGGAGTAGGTTGGTGTGATTTTTGCAATTTTAAGGGAAAACTCAATTCAGGGTATTTGCGTTGTGTTATTTGATCCGTTTTCTTTTTGTTGTGGTTTTAAATGTTTTTCTATGATAGATTGTTGGGGCCGGACCGCTTATTTGAACCGTAAGAAAATAATCATCAACACACAACAAGCAAGTAATGATCACAAATAATAAAGGACACGTGATTTTATACGGAAAACCCTCCATGTGCATAAGAGAAAAAAATCACGAGACTATACATCCGTAATATCTACTATGTAATATACGTTCGGTTACACAAACCCCAAAAAATATAATGACACAAAGTTTGTAATAAATAACCCTGAGTAATAATGAGTATAAGACGAAAGAGAAGAAATAATATCAGTAAAACATTCTTCTCAACTCCAAGAATAGTGTACCCAAGGTCGATGAAGATTAGAACACGATTCAAAATTTGCTTAGATGATCGAACCTCCCTCTTCTCCATTTTCTTTCTCTTTTTCTTCTTTTTCTCACACACTTGCATCCTGGTGCGAGCCACCGAACGACACGTCAAATGGGTATGAGACCCACACGGTAGTGACTAATAACCCAACATAGATTTCTACACAACTCCCATCAATCAACTTAGAAGGGGATGGAGCAGCAAAAGAGAAAAAAAAACTAAAATGGGAGGAAAAAGAGTATGAGCAGCCGTAACTTGATGTTAATGCATTGATCTTCTTCTGTTTCTCTGCCATTTACCCTTCCGTTTCTTCTTTCCTGTGGAACCAGATACTGGAAGCATTCGATATCCTGCATTTGATGTCTGTCTAGGAGATTTGTAAGACAAATGTACAGAAACTACACAATTCTTTATTAAATCGAAGAAGCTGATGTATATGATACTATTTTATTTTCTCTCTCCTGTTAGGTGCTACTGTCAGTCTTTTGTTATTATGTCATTGGATATCATTACATCATGAATTTTGAACTTGCTTTGGTAGAGACTTGTTTGCTTAGCTTTGTTTACAATATTTATGAACTGGGTTTGGATTTTGTTACTGGATTTTTATAAGATGGTAATATTGAATTAGGCCTTGTATTGTAATCCTTATAATTCTGTGCAGACTTCCTGCGTTATCATTCTAAAATACTTTTTCCTAATGTTAGAGTTCTTTTTCTTTTAACTGTATCAGTGAGTCCTGGGAGTGGCAGGAGGGAGATGATTACATGCAGAAGGAATCTAATCTTGGTGAGTCTTTGCTTTGGATTTTAATCTATCATGTGATTAAATAGTTGGATGAAGCTTGCAGTATATGACCAATAAGAAGTATTGGGTGCAGAAATATCTCAGTATATGTGGGATGGTATGACACAAAATAATGATCTTTCTCACATGTTTGAGGAAACAACTCCGATTAAGGCTTGTGGTGACTTTCCTTATCATTTTGATTATAACGGTATGAGCATGTTTTTTTTTTCACTGTTTCCCATGAGAGCTTTATTTAGTTGTGTGATTCAGTCTAGAAACCCTTGCCAATTTCAATGTGTTTTAGAGAATGCTGAGAAAGCGACTGATGAGTGCAATGAGTTCTCTTCTCACGGGGAGAGGCGCCGAATGCTTCAGTTTGACAACAAAGTCATGGATCCCCCCTATTCAAGCAAAGATATGTCGTCCTTGTTCCTGAAATCTAAGGTTGACCGCTGCTCAGTTGTAGCTTCTTTCTAGATGTTTGTGATAAATGCCTTGCAAAAACATTGATTCACATGGAATTGTTTATTTGATTGACTAAGTGTTACTTGATTTTACCTGTCAAAATTATACTGCCATCCAGTTTAGGTTGGCTTGGTTGGTCCTTGGTTAATAAAAATTACTGCATTTGTGATTAATGTTTGGCTAAATGCTCATTTATGCTATAGAAATAGACACTGCCCATAAAAAGAGGTCGCATATTACAGATGCTACTTCATTTGAATTTTTGCCTAAAGTTTTCAGCCTCTTCACATCTACATTAAATTTAAACATCATTAATCAATTCTAGAGGATTAGAGAGTGATATTTTGTCCACTGCTTTGGCATTGTGTCTTGTGTCAGGAAAAAAACACTTCTTTGCCTGAATCAGTGAGTAGGAAAATAACAACATAACAACAATACCACATAACATACACCAAAAATACAAATCAATTACGCCCAAAGACGCCTTATTTTTTTTGGGTGGAAAACCCCTTCAAATCAAAAAGTAAATATTATAGGACGTTCACGTCTAAGCATTGCTAATCAGTTATAGTTACACAAACTTTCTATAATTCTAAAACCTTGGTACACAATTCTCATCTCAACAAAGCTTGACACACTACTACATATGTGAAAACTTTAAAATTACAATAAATTTGAGTGAAGAATGAGAAATCTAAGTTGGTAGAAATGTTGTATACTCAATTTAGTAAAAATACCAAAAAAGATAAGAAATCCAAGTGAAAAATGATATCTGGATATAAGAATAAATCTTTCAATATCATGAATGCTCTCAAAATTAGAAGCAAAACTAATGAAAAAAACTGTGTAAAAATTTTACTATATTTATATAAATAACTGGTCTATCGGTTGTGCAACTTCTTGCCTGAGCAATAAT
Organism: Nepenthes alata; assembly: GCA_028571085.2. NCBI lineage: Eukaryota > Viridiplantae > Streptophyta > Magnoliopsida > Caryophyllales > Nepenthaceae > Nepenthes > Nepenthes alata. The sequence continues at coordinate 3,968 of JAOVVI020015020.1, read as the reverse complement.
TGTGTGTAACTTTCTGCCAATTTTCTCACTTAATGAATAATATTGCAAAACTTATGCCTAAAATCCTACCAATTCACCAACCTCACATTTGAGCTTGAATCATGCACCAATACCAAAAGTGGAAAATAAGCTATATATAATAGGTTGTAGGCCTCACGTGGAATTGACCCACCTCAACAACTTGAACTCCAACTGTAGCGGTATAATGATTATGCTTGCAATGAGTTTCTTGTATTTGTAGGAACGGATTGATTGTGTGGAGAATGCTTTACCAGAAGTGTCAGAATGGGGAACCATGTTCCAAGGTTTGTTTCTAGAATATTCTTTGTTGGTAAAATACATCTGGAATGTTTGTTCAATGATGTTGTAGAATGCAATGTTGTGATATATATCAGATGATATGTTTGCTTCGGGGCTTGATGGCATGGATTGCTATGAGAGCTGGCTTTCTGATTGCTTGAAAGACTATCATGTCAGCTCCGAATTGTATGTGTCTCATTTTTTTATCATCTTGAATTTCCCATCTTGAATCTCTTTTCTATAATGATTGAGTTGTTTGTCACTGAAATTGCAGGAAGCCATCAATGACATCTGGTGGCCAGATTGGTATCACAGGTAACAAGATGTGATGTATTTGCTAATTTTGCATCCAACTCTTTTTGTCAATTGAAGCATCTATCAGAAAATATGAATTAATTATGGTTAAAGGGAAAAAAAATAGAAAGATAGACCTAGAAAAGCTTCGAATAAAATGATAAAAAATGATTTAAAATTGCTTTACTCTAGAATTCATATTGCATAAATAGAGTGGAATAGAAAAACTGAATTCATATAGCCAACCTCACCTAGTGGAACATAAAACTCTATTATTGCTATTGTTGGATACACAGATGGGTGGCAAATATTTATTTACTCCTTTTGTGCTTCTAACTTGAATGTAGTGTTACAGAGGCCTGCAATATAGAAACTGGTCTTGGTGTTGATATGGTTGAACAGCAACCTGTTCTAATTTCTGGAAGTTCAATTTTCAAAGGTACTACTTTTACCCTCTTTTAGCTTAACATGTTTTGGGTTGTTGAGGGGGCGATTAAAATAAAAACATCTATGTCGGCTAGGTTTGCCAAGTAAGACTCGGCATTACAAGAAACCAGAATTTGAAATGTGCCCATGTCGGGGTTGAGAGATTGCTAATAGGAAGGCAGTAGAGGGAGGCCTACTTTGTTGGTAGCCTAAGTCCTAATAATGCCCCCGATGGAACAAAGAAAAAAATAAGTAAAAGAAAAGATATAAAACGGGTACTTGATTCAATGCTCACTTTAAACTCACCAAATTTCAGTAAGGATCTGGGATTATGAAATGCTTGTGCTCTGAATGGTTTCTGAGCGCTAGGCTACCTGGTTCTTTTACCATTCCAATAATCAACTTTTTCACAGCCGAGAAAACATGATTTTGGAGTTTTCAGGGAGTATTATAGATAAAAAGTAAACTAGATAATAGTGTTATTTCTCCAATTTACCTAAGTTCCTTGTGGTGTACTTATATCATAAGGGTAACACTTCAGATAATTGTACATAAATTACATTACAATAAGGGTTACTCTAGTACACTTCTTTTATTATTATTCGAGATGATAAAATAAAACCAATCATTTCATTGTTTATGGAACCTAGGTAGGAAGTCTCATATGAGGACGCCCAAAAAACTGGCTTCTTGTGTTGCATATCCATTTGCTTTTATCAAGCCTTGTGGATCTCCTGGTGACGTAACTCTGAAGGACATAAATGATCGGATACAAACCCAACCATCAAGACTGAAGCATCGTAAAGGTGACCCCTCGGCTTCTTACCCAACGTCTTCTCTTTCGGGGAAACCTATTGTTGGTAGAACTAAGATTCGAACCGAAGGAGGAAAAGGTAGCGTCACAGTCATGAGAACCATAGGTTGAAAAGAGGTATAGAGTTTCTCTTGTTATTACATTCTTTTCTGTGGTTCCTTCACCTTGCTTATTAGTTTTTTGGGTTCAGTGATCACTGGAGTATTTTTAATAAGATTAAACTGTCAAAATTTCAGAATCTTTACTATTATGTTTCTTCAGCGGTGTGCCCAAATCCATGAACTTCATAAATCAAAGATCACGTTGTAGAATTGTGTTATTGTGATGAAGAACACAGATTAGTTTCTCTCCCCTTCTCCCTCAACCAACAAACCTGAACGGTGGTAATTTGCACGCCATAGAAAGTGATGGGAACACTGCCTTTTTACAGGGCTGGGAGAGGACCTAGTTTCAATTTACTCTCATGCCCTACATTTCCATTAAATATATGAGCAATTAAGTAAAAGCTTCCCTGATTATAACTAGTACAACCTTTATAAACAAATTAATATATTCTATATTATGTGAGACATTTTTTACGAAACTTCTATAAATTCATACTACTCCAAGGATTTATGTGTTCTTAATGGATAATTTCTTGGGGGTAGATGGTGGTATGTCTGCATGATTGATTGAGACTACAATCTGTGTGGATGATCTCAACAGCTAAATATCATCCCTCCTTCATGGTTTAGAAACTTCTGTAAAGCTTTGGGATAATATTTTTTTATTCAATGTGCAAAGCTTGTGGTTTTTTTTTTCTTTTTTCATGTAGCCGACCTCACTTGGTGACACATAAGACTCTCTCGATGTTATTATATTGTTAATCGTCATTATTCTTATGTTGTAAGATCACTTTTGTTTTTTTTTTTGTTGATTTACTGCAGTATAACTTGATCGATTTGAAAAACAAAGGAGATTGAATTGTTGGGAAATTAAGACATAAGGCCTTCCTATCATTACTATTTGTTAGAATATAAAACTATTATTGGGTCTTTACTTCATAGTATAAGATTTTAGATGTTGGGTTTTTTTATATGATATCAGATAAGGAATCATTATTAAACACCACTCGACGACATGATACATTATAAAAGGATTTGAGTTTGCATTATTGATGAATAGACACAGTTTATAATACGATATAGTCTTATTATATTTTGCTTTGACATGCTAATATGAAGATGAAACGATATGACAAAATAAATGTGCATGGTGAGTCAATACGATTATAAATTAATACCATTATGATGCTATTATAATGTGTAAGTTGGTATCTGTAAAATCCTTGATCATTGCCCAAAACTTTTCAACCAAAAATCTCCAAATTGTGCCAGAAATCCTCTCCTTGGTCTTACCTGATTGGCTTTGAATAATAAGCTCATTTCTAGTCTTCCAAATGACAATATCACAATGGCTCGTGTCTAGATGTTAGGTTGACCAGCTCTGAATAAGTGGGGCTGCTGCCATGGCTATGTTGGGGTCGGAAGATCCAGATCCGACAGCAGCGAAAAATCTAAATTTTTCCGTCATCGATAACCACCATTTAATAGGAACAAGGAATAAGAGAGTAAAAGAGAGGAGTGTTTCCTATTTACTCCAGAGTGATTTTTCTTTGTTATTCTCGGGTGTGTAGCGGATACTCCATCTCGAGGGTTTATAACCATTTTATATAGTGGATTTATTGGTGGATTATGTATCCCATGGTTTTTCCCTCTTCGGTTTGGGAAGAGGTTTTCACGTAAAAAAATATTGTGCATCTCTTATTCATACTAAATGGTAGTTGTCGATGACGGGGGGTTCGAGTTTTTCACTGCTACCGGATCTGGTGGATCCGGATCTTCCGACCCCAACAGGCCACCGCCATCCAAGCAATTTCGAGCCATTGCCATTGCCATGTCGAGTTTATCTGGTGGATCTGGTGGGTCCGGGTTTATCTTGATTAAATTACTACATGTCGAGTTGTTAGATTATCGGATATCACGGTAAGAAAAATAAAAGTCAGAGTATATAGGTGAGCACTCAACTGATGAATAATAACCCAAAAATTACAAGCATATCAAAGCCATATGAAGAGTACGATTTATTATTTGAG